>BQNB010004706.1:95858-106206 GCA_026074375.1 Tanacetum coccineum | reverse complement strand
ATATCGCATGTTTTGAAAATTATTTGAACTTTTGCACGAACTTTATTTATGACCACGTGTCTTTATTGAAAGACATTTCTAGGGACATAAATATTATCGTTTGCAAAAGTCATGCCATTAATACCTTTTTTCTCATTTTTTAATTTTTTCTTTGGTTTCTAAAATTTTATATTTTTGTATTTTGTTTTTATAAAAATTTTGAAAAATGAAAAATCTTTTTGGTTTTTTATGGTTTTAAAATATATACATATGATACAGGATATTTGAATAGGTACCACTACTATTCATCAACTTCATCTGCCAATTGTTTCAGAGTCTCCGGCGTAAAACTTCGCATTCCCAGCTTGTTGATCAGAAATTCAATTCTTTTTCGGCCAAGAGCTTTAGTGAAGATGTCTGCCAGTTGATACTCCGTATTGACAAAGTAAAGTTCGATCACCCCATTCTCAACATGCTCCTTGATAAAGTGAAATCTGATGTCTATATGCTTGGATCTGGAATGTTGAACGTTGTTGCGGCATAAGGCAATAGTGCTTTTGTTATCACAGTACATTGGAATTTTGTTGAAACCAAATCCATAGTCGGTAAGCTGTAATCTCATCTAAAGGATTTGAGCACAACAGCCGGACAACGCAATATACTCAGCTTTCGTACTAGATATCGCAACGCCTTTCTGCCTTTTTGATGACCAACTAATAAGTTTATCTCCTAAAAATTGCATACTACCAGATGTGCTACGGCGTGTATCTTGACAACCAGCATGATCCGCATCTGCAAATGCTGTTAGAGCAATCGAAGAATCATTTGGATACGATAGTCCCCGATTAACGGTTCCTTTTAGATATCTAAAGATCTTTTTTACTGCATTTAAGTACTTTTTGGTAGGCCGAGCCTGATACCGGGCACACATGCATATATCAAATTGTAGGTCAGGTCTACTAGCTGTGAGATAAAGGAGGGTACCTATCATACATTTTAAATTTTGAACACATTATTTTAGAAAATAGGCCACAAAGTTCAGGTGTAGATGCAGCAAAGATGATATCATCGACATATATTTGTACCAGAATTAGTTCTTGCATATGAACAATGTGGGATCCATTGAACCTTTGGAGAAGTCTTAGGATATCAGGAACAAAGACAACATGTCATACCACGCACGTGGAGCTTGTTTCAACCCACAGAGAGCTTTCTTAAGCTTGTACACGTGATTTGGTTTATATTTATCCACAAACCCATCCGGCTGGCTAACATAAACTTCTTCTCGCATATTACCATTCAGAAACGCAGTCTTCACATCCATTTGGTAAATGACCATGTTTATATGAGTAGTAAACGTGAGAAAAATCCTTATAGCCTCTAATCTTGCAACCGAAGCAAAAAACTCTTCAAAATCAATTCCCTCCTCTTTACGGTAACCACGAGCTATTAACCGAGCTTTGTTCTTTAGTATACCTCCCAGTTCGTCTAGTTTCACTTTGTAGATCCACTTCAAAGTAATAACCATAACTTTATCTGGTCAAGGTACGAGCTCCCATACTTCAAGACGTTCGAACTCAATAAGTTCTTCTTGCATTGATTCTATCCAACAAGCTTGAATCAAAGCATCTTTATACGTCTTGGGTTCAACAACAGTGAGGAAAGCATCGTAGTAACAGAAAAGAGCTTGCTCATGTAATTGCAGCCTTGTGGAAACTGGTCTAGCGAGTTCACCGATTATATTTTCAAGTGGATGATCCTTAGTCCATTTGTTATTGTGTTCAGAAATTTAGTGATCAGGATGCACAATTGTATGAATAGAATCCGACGATGAGGATTGATCAGAAGAAACTTCTAGAATTAGGATACCAAAGTACGGATCATTACCCATATGTGCAACTTCAATATCATGATTGTCTTCTTCAACATCGTTAGGAATGATAGGAGGTTAGGTATCGGGTGTTGTTTGAGAGTTACTTGATGATGGTGCATCTTGGTCAACTGTAATTAAGGAAGGTGAACCGGTTGATACAGCGGGTACTGGAGCTGCTACTTCGTGAATTGGAGCAGCGACATCAGGGCTGGGTGATCAACACTAGGTGGAGGATTGAGTAATTCATCAAACAACGGTTGAAACAACATATCCCAGTCAGTTCTCAAAGGTGGTACAAACGGTGTTGAAGGAGGAGGGTTTGGCACGAGTCCTAAATTAATTGTTGCATGAGTCATTTCATGAAGTATGGGTCCTAAACTACTGTGTTCAGAAGCCATCGCAGTCAGCTCATCAAAATCTACATGAATTGTCTCAATGATTTGTCTGGTACGTCAGTTGTAAATTCGAAATGCTTTCTTCGTGGGTGCATAACCAATGAAAATACCAATATCAGCCTTTGGTTGTAACTTGCCCAAATTCTCACTATCATTCGTTGGATAGCAAAGTGCACCAAATACATGGAAGAAAGATAAGTCGGGAAGTTTGTCATGTAAAAGCTCATATGGTGTTTTGCCGTGACAAAGGCGTATGATGGAACGATTTTGGGTGTAACATGCGGTAGCCACTGCTTCAGCCTATAGAAATAACGGAGCTTTTACATAAATCAACATTGTGCGAGCAGCTTCAATTAGCGTACGATTCTGTCTTTCAACGACACCATTTTGCTATGGAGAGCGAGCTACAGATGTTTTGTGAGAGATACCAACCTTCTCATAATATTCACGCAACGTTTGATTAACAAATTCAGTTCCATTATCTGTTTTGATGCGTCGGACAGGTACTTTAAGCCGCAGTTGGATCATCTTAAGAAACTTGATTATGAAATATGGAGGCTGCATACTTTTGAAATTAAGAACTTATCCATTTGATTCATGGAGTAATCATTCGACAATGACAAAGATGTACTTCTTTCCATTAACACTCGCGACACGCATTGTTCCACAAAGATTCCATGTGTAATTGATAGAGTTTTTGTTGATTGTGTCTTCAGATGTAGGTTTGGGGAGTTTCCCTCCTTCCTTGCTCTTACCATTGACACATGCCAGAACACAGATGGTCCTTTTCAAATTTAATCTTCGAAGACCTTCGAACAATACCATGTCTAGCTAAATGGGTGATTGAAACCCAAATAAAAGTTTAGATAAGACCAAAAGTCGGTACCATAGCAGGAACTTAGTCTTTGAGGCCTTTGACAAGAGACATATAGGAGAGGACGTCATCATGTCTCCAAGAGACAAAGTATACAGATTGTTGCCTCGAGATCCAATCATTAAATCATTACCTTCTAAATTACGAATGAAGCAGGTGTGTTGACAAAAAGCAACCTCAAGGTTCGAATCACAAAACTGCCCAACGGAGAATAAGTTGTGTCCAAGTCCTTCCACATAGTAAACCCTTGATATCATAACATTCCTAATCTGATAATCACCATATCCTAAAATCTTTGCCACATGATCATTTCCGAATTTGATTGTACCCAAAAATTTGTTGACGAAATTGGTGAGCTAAGAGCGATCTCCGGTCATATGCTTGGAGCAACCGGAGTCCAAATACCAAAGGACAATTTGGATGACCTTCATTCATTAAGAGAGGAAGATGGAACATCAGAAATTATGGATCCCTAAGATTTACTGGGTTCCTTTTTGTTAGCAGATACAGATTGAAGAACCTTATATTTGCTAACAGGAACATTGTTTTAGTGATTCATAGGTTTCGTGAGTAGGACCATGTTACAGCAGGTTTAGACGTTTCATTATCTAGAACAATTGGTTTCCTAAGGGGGGCTTCAGTAGTAGTGGTAATCCTAGTTAAATGGCACACATTTCCTATGATAGTAAAGGTCCGACTAGTAGGTCTCCAGATATATCCAATAGTTGTAAACATCTTTCCTGTTGGTTTCTAAACTTTTCTTTTTGTTTGTTTCATAGCAGATTTAGATTTTGCACGAGCATTCACATTATTGATATAATCAAGAACACACAAATCATGATTATCAGAAAGCATGCAACCATTACACTTAACACATTTAAGAAAAATTATTAGGTTCAGAATTAGGGTTTACGCTTGGAATTGCTGCACATGAGCAGTTCCTTTAGGTTGCAAACAACATGATCTTTATTTTCAAACTAGATTTAACTTTCTAGGGTGCGGCTTCTACTTTTATATTCTGGTACTACTTTATGTTTGTTGAATCTTATCTTTCTTTGTATTGCCTGAAGGCTGTGATCCGCTAGTACTAGTAGATGGTTTTACTCTTGTAGAAGACAGCATAGGTTTGTTAGAAGCTATGTTTGATGTAGAACCTTTTTTGTGATGGTGTTTCTTGAGGATGTGACGGGCTTAGTGAATCTAACTCTTTTGACATTATTCATTGGGGTTACAGCCACTAATTGTTCTCCGGAATTGTTGATACTAGGGCAGGTTTTACTAATTTTGGAAAGCAACTCCTGAATTAGTTTAGTATACTTACAGGTAGATTCTAAGGTTGGATCTAGGGGATAGTTTGCTTTAATATGATCGACTAGATCGCTAAGAACTGCAGCTTCTTCCTGAGTGTGCTTAATATAGGCAGAGTGAGCTGACCTTTTGTTCAACAATTTAGGGGTTATTGGTTCCGTATTAATCTCTGGATCACTAGGATGATGTGTAACTTTATTATTAGCTAAATCTTTTCCTTTGAGTTTCCTCAATTCATCCTTGAGAGTTGTAATTACCAAAACTTTTTCCTAAAGACAAGCATTTAAATCAAAAATTTCCACAGACTTTATATTGTCTTGATTAGTTAAGTCAGCACATTATTCTTTTCATCGAACACTTGCTGGTTTAATCGAGTCATAAAGTTGCTTATATGTCTATTTCAAATGCTCATTCTCAGCAATAAGCTTTGTCACCCTATGATCCATTTCAATATTTATGGTTTCAATCTCTTCTAAGTCTTGTTTGATCTTATCCTTATCCATATTTCCACTAAGAAATTTAATTCTCTCTTTCAACTTCTTTATGACCATGTCTTTCTCTTAGGGCTGAGCTTTTAATTCATTTAATTCAAACAATTGATAAAAACTTAGAGCACTTTGATTTGAAATAGAATTTCCCCTTTGAAAAATTTCCTAATTAAGTTGAGTATCAACTTCTAACGAAATGCAATGTTTTTCAAGAGTGGTAAACCTTTTGAATAGTTTATCGTAAATCTTTTTTAACGAAATCCTTTTGAAGCTCAGTCTCAAGTTTGAGACACTTTTTCACATTCTTGCAACATTACAGAGGCATAAATCATAAGAGGAATTTACAATCAAGTTCTAATATCTTTGATCATCACTTGTCTAAGAGTCATTCGTTTTTTGTTCAAAGGCTTGATTTCAATTTTAACTTCAATGTTTTGTACTCTACATGATGTTGTTCCACAGCCTGTTCTATTTTGATTAGAAGACGTTTTGGACTTCAGCTAGTTCATCAACCAATTGTTGGTTATTGTACTAATAAGGCCTTTAGAGCTTTTACAAATAGAATCTATTTCTTCCTTAAACAAGCTTTTGTTTGTTCGAAACCCCACGCGCCCTCAGTGATAGCTGTGGGCGTGTTCTTTCTTTGACTACCACATCAAAGTTAGCAAGATGGTACTAAGTTTCTTTAAACTTGTATTAAACCATGCTGACTTTTAGAAGTTTTTAGGAACCTCAACATTGGTGGTATATCAGAAAGAGCGGGTTTGAGGAACTCAAGAGTTTGCGACCAAATGGCATTTTCAGCAGATAATTCAGTTTGGGGAACAATTCATGTTTCAAAATCTGTTATAAAGTTGTTTAAGAGCCTGCATAATCGATGGGTGTGGTATCTATTTGTTTTATTTTTCTTGCATCATATTCATCTTATGTTTTAAAAATCATTTTTGAACGACTCTCTTTCAAGCAAGTGTTAAGGTCTCTTCTGAGTTTGGGATCACAATAGGAATTTGGTTTTCTGAATTATATCTCCCAACATTATAATATAGGGTTCCTATTGATGAGCTTTCTTCAGATAGAAAGATTTGAAAATAGAGCTTGTTTTAGTGGTATTATCATAGAAAGCTGAGGTTTCGTCAACATGTAAACAGTTTGTGCAGATTGATCTCTTTTAAAAACGATATTATCTAGGTGTTTGATCTGCTTTTCTAAGGCTATTTCCCTATCAAGGTTTCTAGATTCTTCTTTCTTAAAATCATTTTTGAGAAGTGTAACCGTTTGCAATAAAGATTCCTTTTCTTTTAAATGTTCTGAAAGAGTTCGTTTAAGATGATCAATCTCTACAGACTGTGCACATGAATCTGAAACGTTATCTTGACTCTTTAAATCAACGTTTTGTCCTTCTTTCAACACTTTGACTTGTTCCTTATATCTTTCAAGCTTAGCAGTTAAAGTATCATTAACACTTTTATTTTCCAGATTTGTCTTGGTACAATGAACTACTTGGGTTTTTAGTTGTTCAATCACAGATAATATCAAATCATCTTGTTGTGCAGAAGAGTTAGAATTTTGAACAGCTACCTGTTGTGATTCAATCAGATACTGAGAATAAGGAATGATATTGCTATCACTGGTTATTTCAGTCTCTGAATGGTTCACAACATTTGACTGTTCAGAAGATGGCATAGCCTGCACAACTTGATTAGTTATATCATTATTCACATTATCATGATTGTGTACCTCAGAAAGAGCGTCTGAACCATAGTGAGATAAATTCGCATGAGAGACTTTGGCATGTTAAAGTTCATCACATCAGAGTCATTATGCATACAAATCCATTCATCTGATAAGCAGCATTGTGAGTTATGACAGTCTGTGTGGCTTGACCTTCTGGAATTCCTAGATCTGCCAAAAATACGAGTTCATCCTCATGTAAAATTTGACCACTTGCTTGAGCTTGAACCAATAACACTTTATCTTTAAACCACGAATCATCCCGTTTCCTCTTTGGTTTGTTGAACTGTTTGGACATGTGGCCTTCCCCTTTGCGTTGTTAGCAATACCGTTCTTTGTTTTCCAGAATTGTTTCCACTTGCTCCCGGAGTATAAGTCCTTGAAGTACCTGCAGCTACAGAAGTTTGTCTCCCCTGAATTGGTTGTAATGTTACTCTTCCATTATTAATGGTAGCTTGTTGCCTAGGGTTTGACGAGTTTCTCAGCTGGTTATTGGTAGTGGGATAACGGGAAGTGACGACAGCAGTCAAAAACGACATCATGTGATTGATGGCATCAATGGGATCATCACCTTTCTGGAACACTGGAACAATTAAACCTGATTCTTGTTGGGAAAATTCAGATTGTTGATCAACTGAGGGAGGATATTCCAATTGAGGTATAGATGATGATGGAGAATAGATGTTGTGGTGAATTGATGATTGATAATCATTGGATGGATAAGTGATTGAAAGAGGTGTTGATGATTGATGAGTTGAGTATTGTTGAGACTGATAAGGTGAACCATACTGTGGAGACTGATATGATGAAACTTGTGGTTGAAATTGAGTGTTTTGGTGTGAATTTTGATGAGTTTGATAAGGAGACTGGGTCATCTGATGAGTTGCAACCAAAGCAAGCGGGTCTGAATTGCGTTCATGCATTAAACGAACCTCATTTGCATGAAATTCATGTTGTCCCAAATAAGCATGAAGCTGATCGATGTTAGTTGTGTGCAAATCTCGAACCAGTTTGACATCTGTCACAAATTTGCTCCATTCAGGAGGAAGGGTATTCAAAAACTTTGTGTTCACTTGAAATTGTTCCAGTTTCATATTGTAGATGTTCATGTCATTGAGTAGCAGTGAAAATCTCAAGTAGAATTCACGAAGTGATTCCCCCTTCTTATAAGCAAACTTATCGAATTCATCATAAAGCTTACACTCCCTTTCCTGTTTCGTCAATGAAGTTCCTTGCATGAGAAGTTGAATTCTTTCCCAAAGTTCCTTAGCGACTTTATGATTGCTTACCAATGCATAGACCTCAGGTGGTAGTCCTTGGAGAATGATATTTGTTGCCTTGATATCACAATCAGCTTGAATTGCTTCCGTAGGAGTTAACTTAGAATATTTCTTTAGCCTTGTCACTCCATTTTCTTCAATTGAAGGCCAAATGAGTGGACCATTTTCAATGGATTCAAGGATCATTCGTCTATGTTGTCTATTCATCATGTATAACTCCATTATGCTTTTCCAAGAGTCATACATATCCTTTTCCAACATAGGTGGACGATTGTCGGCACCCGAAAGAATCACTTTGTCAGCAAGAGTCGTCATTGAGAACTGTGTATGTTAAAAGATTACTTGGTTGATCGGACGGTGGTAGAAAGAAATTGTGTTTAATTAAGTTGTCTTTTGAGTGTTTTAGTTTATGAAACTACATGGAATTTACAATTCTTAACAAAACCGGGAAAAACAAATAAATGTTTCACGGGATTTTACAAGTCAACGAAATAAACCGTATAATTTTGAAAACTTGAGTTATTCGGTTTCCACTTAGTCAAGTTGTTCAGTTTCAACTAGAGTCAAGTTGTTCGGTTTCTACTAGAATCAAGTTGTTCGGGTTCAACTAGAATCAAGTTGTTCGGTTTCCACTAGAGTCAAGTTGTTCGGTTTCAACTAGTATGGAGTTGTTCAGTTTTAACTAGTGTGGAGTTGTTCGGTTTCAACTAAAGTGGAGTTATTCGGTTTCAACTAGAGTGGAGTTGTTCGGCTTCAACTAAAGTGGAGTTGTTCGGTTTCAACTAAAGTGGAGTTATTCGGTTTCAACTAGAGTGGAGTTGTTCGGTTTCAACTGAAGTAAGGTTGTTCGGTTTCAACTAGAATCAAGTTGTTCGGTTTCCACTAGAGTCAAGTTGTTCGACTCAGTTGTTCGACTTCCACTACTACGAAACCCAAAAACTTAAAAACACAAAAAGATACCTTTTTGATGATTGTTTTGCAAAAATACTTGTACAACTAGTGTTACTAACCCTATAGGAACAAAAAAAATAGAAACTTTAAGGTTTTTAAGCCGAAAATTTTAAAATTAAGATTTTTTTCTTTATAAAGGTTTTGAACACAAAAGATGACCAAAAATAATTTTTTTCTAGATTCAAAGCTTGTACACCTACATCTTAAAGATACTAGATCATATTTACCAAGGTAAATAATCCATTAGTGTACACAATAGCTTTGGAATCAAAAAAGAAAAAATAAAGGACGATTTGTGCAAATGAAACAAACAACCAACAAAGAAAACTAAAAACACAAAAACTAAACACACAACCAACACCATGACTCAGATACCAATTGACGAATACAAAGTAATTCTTGATATGAGAATAGGAAGGAACTTAGGTGGAATGAACAGTGGAAGGAAGCTGTATTATAGAGATCGAAATAGAGAAAAACATCTAATTCAACGTGAACATGAGAATTACTTAAACCAAACCAACACCCTCTCCATGTGTGGAGAGGATATTTATACTTAGTAAGTGGCCGGTTGGGCCTTGGCCTGCATGGGCTTTCCATGGGCCTTGGACTAACTAGCCCACTAAGTTTCCAAATATTGCTATACGAGCCATCTACCGATATCTATGAAGTGACCGAGACTTTTCTAGGAATTTTGTATTCCTAACAAAGCCTTAAATCAACTTTTCAGTAGGGGTTTTACTCCCCGAAACTAGACACAAATCTGACCCGAATTTACTGTTTTGACAACATTTCTTGTAAAAATTATTTGACTAACTTCCCTACCTCAAAACCTTTCAGGGCCAGACTTTTTGGAAACTAGACTCTCTAAACTTCAATTTAGACATAAGATCCAACCCAAAATCCTTTTTTTATCATTGAGATATCATTCAATCAACACGACCCAAAATTCTGCTAAACCCTAACTTTCAATTTAACGCGATCTAACCTAAACCGCTTACACTCACATGCTCTAAATCTAATCCCGAACACTCCCATATAGTTTTCTATCATTAATTTACAAAAAATTTATGAGCCCTAATTCCACCAATTAATGTTACTAATTATAAGAAAATTTTAAACAAGAACTTAATTGAAATCATACTTAAACCTTTCACCCGATTACACATGAATCAACACCTTTAATATTGATAATTTTTTTTCTCTTCTTTAAGGGTTTCGGCTTAACACAAGAACAAGGGGAGAAGAAAAGTAATTTAGGGTTTTCTTGATTTTGTATTTATAGTACCTATCCTAATTATAGTCAAATTAGTTTTCCTTTTTTTTCCTTTAAGCCGATCCAACCACGTCCCTTTTATAAAATTATTTTTTTAAAATCTATTTTTCTATAAAATTTTGTTCTCCCACCTCCTATATATATATATATATATAAATATATATATATATATATATATATATATATATATATT
>BQNB010004706.1:52500-90182 GCA_026074375.1 Tanacetum coccineum | reverse complement strand
CGATGTTTAGTTCTAGTATGGGGGGGAATCTTCGATTTGATTTTTGCCTGCAGTCGTTGTTATCATGCAATCCCGTTTACCACCAAATTTTTGCAAAAATACCAAAAAAATGAAAAAAAAAAAAAAAAAAAAAAAAAAAAAAATTTAAAAATTTCAAAAATAGAATAAGTGTTTTTGTCTTTTTGGGTAGAGTAAGAATAAATTTTTGACTCGATCGGGCGTGTTGAGCCCTAGCTAGTTCTTTTAGGCCAAAGCTTTCACGAATTCTATTGCTTTGAATTCTTAAGTGAAGAACGAGAAATGATAGAGTCAAATATAAGTTTATGTGTCAAGCAAGCTTCGTCTAAAAACTTATATGAATAACTTGTGTTCTTTTTCTCCCATAAGCTTCTAATCCGCCTAATCATACGTGTTCGATTTAATTCGGCTAAGTCAATCGATGTTTTCAGAAAAAGCTTCAAATTTGTGACTTGATTCTTTAAAAAGCAAAAGCTTTGAAAAGATTTAATGCCAATAAAGCATACATTTGATTATATGGAGCAAGTAATAGATGTGTCGTGATATCCCACTCCGCTAACCACGAGGTGGGGGTTCAAACTAAGACATCTTTGCTTCTAGGACTTGGTGGTGTGTCGTGATATATCACTGGAAAGAGAAATGGGTCTAGGTGAGGGTTCAAACTAAAACATTTATCCTTAGCCATATTAGGAAGAAGGTGTTGTTGTGATTTCCCACTACGCTAGCAACGGGGTGGGTTTTCAAACTAAGAACACCGGACGTTGGTTGTGATATCCTACTAGGGAGCGAGGCCTAGGTAGGTGTTCAAACTAAGCAACGCATTCCTAGCTTTAAGAACTTTTGAAAAAAAAAAAAAAAAAAAAAAAAAAATAAATAAATTTTTGAAGTTCTATAAAATCAAGTTGCAAAGTCTTAATAAATTGTTGCTTTGAGTCACGATTCATTTTGTGACTATGAGAATAAGTTGATCTATGGTTGAGTTAAATCGAGCACACACACGTAATCATTTATCCATGTCGGGAGTTCAAAAGTTCACAAGTCATAAGTATGAGGGCTTTACACCTAAACTTATATCGACAATGATCTCGTTTAATTGCTTGGCTTAAGACTAGTGAAAAATCGGGGACGATGAAATTTATCCGACAGGACATCCGTAGATCATTCTATGGACGTTTCTCACTCTATGATCCCATTGTGAGTTAAATAAGAAAGACAAACCATTCAAAAAAAAAAAATCCAAAATTTTTTTGAGTAGTCAATGTACATACAAAATAATGGTGTTAATCGGGATTTGTCGAAGCTATTGATTCTTTCCTTTGACAAACACTTTGCTACTTTTCAAAGTTATTAGTCGGAGGGGGTCAAGAGTCTTAGTTTTCGTAAATGCTTACTTCATAGCATTGCGTGAGGACACGGCAATGTCGTAGTATGGGGGATTTTGGTATGTGCTTAAATACACATACCTTTCTCCATTAAAAACACTTAACTATGACCAAAAAAACAGACAGAAATCTGCCATGATATGTTTGTTTTACAATAGTGTTGTGCAGGAAAAGGATATCATTTTTTTTTTATCTAATACACAAAGACAGATAAACACGAGAGCAAAAGAATGACAAAACGGACTCGGGAATTGAGATAAAAGCAGTGAAGGACAAGGCCATAATCAAAGCCAAAGACCAGGCAAAGTCAAAGTCAAGTCAACTCAACATAAGTAACAGTCAAAACCGGAGCCGTAAATTGAAGAATACTTATTGAATGAATCTCAACCCATCTGTATGGGTCCGGGAACGCACAATAGTATATTATCGAAGACTCCTGTGAAGACCAAATGGGCCTCAATCAATGACAACAGCCATTTGTGTGCTATTGACAAAGAGTCTATGAAGACTCTTTGAAAGGCCCATCCTAGCCCTTGTACAGCCTAATCTCAGCAATGGGTGCAAACAAAACCCACCCAAACCTTATTGGGCCTTAAAAAGCCCAATAACACAAGCCTGACTCAGTTGGGCCCAATACAAGCCCAATACATAACCCAAGCCCAATACCATTTTTATAAACCCTGGGGACCTAAATTGTCAAGTTTAAAAGTGTTTGTAAAAAGAAAAAAAGTGTTTTAAACAAAGAGAGGGACTGATTTTGCAATTTTTTTGTTCAAACTTAGTTAGTTTCCCTTAAAAACACCAAGGGCTGAAACTGCCATTATCAAAACCTCTTATATCCTTGTTTTAATAAAACACAAGGGCTGTTTATGCCAATTTTTTAAACTCTTTTATAACTAAATAAAAAGGACAAAACGAAATGGAAAGAAATAAGAAGTCCAGGGGTTCTTTTTGTTCTTTTCAAACTTTTTAAAAACTGCTAGCCAATAACAGCTTCCCCCTCAACCCGTTTCCCGCCACCACCTCAAAACCTTCACCATCACATGTTACCACCCCATTCTTTTACCCAAACCTCCCTTTACCCAGTCCAATCCTAAACCCACACCCATTTCCCTGTTTAAAATGCCAAGCTGGCAATCTCATCAAACCCGAAGCACCATCCATGGCTGAGATTGATAAGAAAGAAACACAAGTGTAATCCTAGGGCTAGGAATGTTAGCTGAGCTTCAAGACACACAACAAACACACCCAAGTGAAGATAGAAGATGAGAGACTTCTATAAATTGAAAAACACAAGCCGAATGAAAAAAAAGACCATTTTTTTTATGTTTTTAGCTTAATTTTAAATTCCAAGTCTTTCTTTTAAAAGCATTAGTGTAATTCAGCTTTACTTTAAAGAGTTTATGTTGTAATATTTTGGTTTTTAATAAATAAGTTAAGAGTTTGTGATATTGCTACTGTCGAATTTATAAGATTCTTATAAGCTTCTTAAACCTGTTAAACATATGTAAGATTGTGTTAAAATGGGTAAACATTACTAGTAATCACCTCTATCAGCCTTCCCTTCACTAAAAAGTATTTTAAAAACGTATTTTATATTTAAGGGGGTGTTTGGGTTAGCCTTGAAAATGGGTCATTTGGGGTTTGTTATGGGTCAAGCTCACTCAGCCAACTTTGGCTGAGTGTGTAGGGTGTATTAAGTCTCTTTAACCATAACTTTTAGTGAGCTTTTAGTGTAAGAATAAATTTTTAAGTGTCTTTTGTCCTTTGTCAAAATTTGAATAAGCAAAAGTGAGCCTAAAGTACTCAAGCTGTGTAGACAGCTTAAGCACTCTTTGTTGTGCTTATTTGAGTTTTTTCTAGCCATTTACCAAGCCTTTGTTGCTGCCCTTTTACCTTGACAACATAAGTCAAATTTTAAGCTTTGAATAATTTTTGAAAGTAACCAATTTTAAACCCAAAATTCAGCAACTTTTATTGTTTTTTAGGCCCCCAAGTTTTGAAAATAAGCTCATTGGAGAACCTTTTTAATCTGTTTGTGCTTTGTATTGGCCAAAAAGCTCATAAGAGCTTATTAGATAAGCCCAAAAAGAGCCAATCACCACTGCTGTTTGTCCCCTGGTGCTGAGCACCCAAGTTCAGCACCTTTTTCCAGCTTATT
The DNA here is from genome assembly GCA_026074375.1 of Tanacetum coccineum. NCBI lineage: Eukaryota > Viridiplantae > Streptophyta > Magnoliopsida > Asterales > Asteraceae > Tanacetum > Tanacetum coccineum. Next base: position 86,621 of record BQNB010004706.1, on the reverse strand, counting down.
TATCTATTAAGCACTTAGGTGTTTTAGCTTTTTATTGTAGCTTAATAATTGTTCTTTAAGCTCCCAAAGTAGTATAGCTTATCTCCCTTTCTAGATTAGCTTAAAAGTAGCTTAAAGTAGCCTTTTCTCTTTTTTTTATAAACTGTCAATTTAAGCTTAAATATAGGACAGCTTATTTTAGGGCTTATTAGACTGCCATAGCTTATATTTAGGATTCCCTTTTCCCTATTTATCTGTCCCCCATAGTTTTAGCTTATTTTGCTAGCTTAAATCCCAAAAAGGAAGCAAAATAAGCTCATAAGCTTATTAAGCTTCTGCAGCCCAAAAAGCTCAATTTTTTAGCTTATTCAGTTAGATTGAGGCTAAGTGCTTTTTATGAAAATTGCTCCCCTCAAGCCCCTTAACAACTTTGCTTTTATAGCTTTTTGCTAATAAGCACTTTGGACTATCTTTGTAATCGGGCTTCTCTCTCAGGGACCAATTGTGTAATTTTATCTTTTGTAGTTACCTTTGTTAGTCCCTGTGGTTAGTTAGCCTGTTACCCCGTTTGTCCTTGTGTCCTTTTCACTGTTAGTCCCTTAGGTTAACATTAGTTAGGTTAATTAATTAAATTAATTTAATTTAGGGTTTATTTTAATTAGCTTAATTACTTTTAATTCAAACAGTAACTTTTGGGCATTTTTACATTTTTAGTTTTGTTAACTTTTTCTTTATTTAATCTGATTTTTTTTAGAATTTTTAGACTTTTATTTTTTATTTTTTTTTATTTTCTTTGTTTTAATTAGTATTTAATATTTAAAAATTCATAAAAAATACAAAAATTAACAAAAAATTATTTTTCTTTTTTAGAAAATTTTCTTTAATCAACTAGTTTGTAGGAAAATTATTAAAACTTTGTAGGGTGATTTTTGCCCAAAATTTCAGTCCGGGCGTCCGGGCCCTTTACGAGCCCATTTTTCGTTTCTTACCCGATTTTGTTCGCTTTTTAACTCCAATATTGAAATTTTTACATTTCTTTAAGTTAGGAATAATTAATTTATTTAAATTTTAAAATTAATTTTAGGACTTTATTTTTGTAATTTTTAGTTTTAGCTTGTGACTTAATTCCCGGTAGTCTATAATTGCATGTTTAATTTAGTTTATTAGTTTTAATTATTTTAGTTAAGCATTTTTAGCCTAATCATGTTCCCCGTAGATTTCTTAGGATTTCATTGGCCATTATTTATGCTCCCGTAGTTTAGGATTTATCCGTATAACTATTTTTGTTCCCCGTAGTATATTTAAGGTTCCCATTTTCCACTACTTGTTTCCCGTAGAATAATTTTAGTTTTCTTTAATTAATTTTAGTTTATCTAGTTAAAAATCAAAATCATTTGTTTCTCAATTCAAATCATTCTATTTCATGGCGTCGTACGATTACCATTCCATCCTCTTTGGGGATTTACGACCCGGAAAAACTCTAGTACTACGTCCTGGTATCATTGACTCTGCTTATAGACAAATATCCTTACTATAGATTTTGATATTTTATAATTATATGATTTTAAGGTATGCTGAGCCGATCAGTGAGGGGTTGGCCAGAAGATTGCCTCATATTCAATGTGTCTTTTGCATCTGATTTCAACTTTTTGAGACTCTTTTAACCTTTGGGGAAAATGCGACCATAATACCATTATACATTAAAAACCGATCCATAGAAAGATTGTTCTTTCAAATGATGCTTGTAGTTAGTTGTATATTGATGTATATTGATGAAATGATGAGCAGTATTTTCCAAAATTTATTTTTTAAAATATAGAAATTCAAAGAAAAAAAGAAAGGAGGAAGAAGACAAGGGCACATCCGTCATTTAAGTTTGGTCAGGGACTAAGAGTGCAACGAGAGTTTCTCACATGGAGGCCGCCTGCACTTTCGCAAAAGTGAAGACTAAACGTGCAACCCGAGCAAACCACAACGAACATATATGCAATTCCCTCTCCAAAATATTAGTACTAGTAATTCATCCGGCCAACAAACTTGACCAAAGTTTGGTAACAATTCTGCAATTTATGATTAAACCAATTAACATTAACAATAATAATACAAAACACGTTTGGGTAATCATGCGTTTCATTTTCATTGAAACATGCATTAAGAATGTTTATGCTAATTTGCTTATGAATGTGAACAACGTGAACTTATTTATTTACGATAAACAAAATATTAAGATTAACAAAATTTCCTATGGCGTATATTTCTTTCAAATTACTCACTTGGAAATCTTCCTATATGCGCCAGGCACGTACCATTACTTATTTTTTCTGTCATTCTTTGGAGTTTTTTTAAATCTAATGTGTAGAAAAATGTATTTTAGATCCGGTTGTTCACATACAAAAAAAAGTGAAAAAATGAAATAAATCTCGAACATTTTTAAATGCGAAGAGATTTGTAAGATCGCAAAGTTATTAATCTTTACAGTTTTTTGTGTAAGATATGCTGGAAAAATTGAGGTGAAAATGTGTTTTTTAACCACTTTTGACATAGATAATTATAGACTCGATTTTTGTCTATCATAATATTTGATTACATATTCTTTCATGAGAGCTTCGTAAGGATATAACGAACGTGCAAAACGAAGCTAATGTGAATGAGATATCGAGTCTCGGACTATGATGTTTAGAATGTAACATAAAGAAAGAATATGGGATAAAGTTTGTCGCCAAAAAAATTAGTGACGGCATTTTAGCGACAACACTTTCACAAAGACAAGTCATTGCCGAATGATGTTAGCAAAGAATGGTGTAATACTAGTTTTGAAAGACAAAAAAATTGTTTAGTACTCAGTAGCCTGCTCGTTACATTTGTGATTCTTACCTTACATAGAATATTGGGTGTCGATTGTAATGAGTTGTTCTACTTCAAATGATGCAAATAAAAATTCGGGCTGTATAATGTTCTGTAACGAGGAATACGTGGGTCGTGCATACTGCGCGCGGTGGAGCAAAAAACTGCTCGTACACTTTGTTTAAATTGAACCATCAGATTATGAATTATTCGACGTCTAATTTAACTTTTTTATCTGTTAAATACACACGTTTTACTTTTTAAAAAATGTGGCATCGCATTTTAAAATGCACAACTTAAACAACAAAATTTCTGTAAAATAAATATTACATTGCAATACATTTTAAATAAGCGGGAACATGTATCATTTTCAAACTGAAATACAATATAAACATGCATGTACTATTGGACTAAATTTAAAAGGCCAAGAAACCAAAAACTCTTAAGAAGCGTCAAAAGTTTTCGATATAATCTTAAAACTATACACAGCGAAGCATAAGATTTTATTGATAACTCTAATGCTTTAAACCACCGCGTATCATCCCTAGACAAGTGGGCAGGTTGAAGTATCAAATCGTGGTTTAAAAAGAATTCTTGAAAGGACAGTAGGCGAAAACCGTGCCTCTTAGTCGGACAAGCTAGATGACGCTCTCTGGGCCTTCCGTACAACATACAAAACACCCATCGGGTGTACTTCGTACAAGCTTGTATATGGAAAGGCATGTTATCTACCAGTTGAGTTGGAGCATAAAGCTTACTGGGCCTTTAAGCATACAAACTTTGATCTAAGAACCGCGGGTGATCACCAAAAAGTTCAACTCAACGAACTTAATGAACTTCGTGATCATGCCTACGAAAATTCTTTAATTTACATGGAGAAAACAAAGAGAATCCATGACTTCAATATCAAAAATCGCGTTTTCAACGTCGGTGATAGAGTCCTCCTCTTTAACTCTAGATTGAATATTTTCTTAGGCAAGCTTAAGACCCGCTGGAGTGGACCATTCACTATAACCTAAGTTTTTCCATATGGCACTGTCGAGTTATCCCAAAACTTCGGGCCAAATTTCAAAGTGAATGGTCATTGTTTGAAGCACTAATTTGGAGGGGACGTACCAACATTGGTAGTCCCAGATCTCCAGACGTTCCCCGTGGACCAATAAATTTGGGGACGGGTCAAGCATAGCGACCTTAAACAAGCGCTTCGTGGAAGGCACCCCATGCTTATCAGTAGCAGTATTATGTAGTATTGAATAAGTGTTTTTGTGTGAGGAGGCTTACCTCTTCCATTACCCGTGTTTTGTGTGCTTTGTATGTCCAGGATTTCCCGGATTGTGAAGACTCTCATGCTATCGGTTTTTCCCTTCACTCATAAGAATTTCACATCCTCAGCTTCATTTTGGGAATCCAATATCCAAATCTAATCGACTAATGTTTTATCTTTTGGCACACTTCATAAACGGCCTTAGATATACGTAGGTACCCCTTTAAAACATCAAGGACGATGTTTGGTTCTAGTATGGGGGGGGGGGAATCTTCGATTTTATTTTGCTTGCAGCCATTATTATCACGTAATCCTGTTTTCACCACCAAAATTTTTGGAAAAATACTAAAAAATGATTTTTTTTAAAGTTTCAAAAATAAAATAAGTGTTTTGTCACAGTTTTGACTTTCCCAATGGGTAGAATGAGAATAAATTTTGACTCGATCGGGCGTGTTGAGCCCTAGCTTTGTCCCTTAACCATTTAATAAACGAAAGTTTATTAAGGCTAAGCATTCGCGGATCTTTTTATTAGGGATTTTAAATTTGCGAAGAACAAAAAATGATAGCGTTATTTACAAATTGGATGCTAAACAAGGATCATTTGGAAATCTTAAAAGCTTATAAGTATAACTCGTCGCTTTTTCTCCCAGAACTGTAAAATTAAGGTTTTGATCTTTAAAAATCATTTTTGGGATGATTAGTGGTGTTAAGCATGTGTAATTAGGGTTTTAGGGTTTGTAAATTTGGAATTTAAAAGCTGGCAGTTTTGAAAGGTCCTCTTGTATAAATCATAACTTGGTCATAAAAATAGCAATCATCAATTTTCTTGAGCCTAAAATTAAATTCAAAGAGTCTAGTTTCCAAAAAGTCTGACCCCGAAAGGTTTTGAGATAGGAAAGTTAGTCAAATAATTTTTGCAAGAAAAGTTATCAAAATAGTGAATTCGGGTCAGATTTGGGTCTGATTTCGAGGAGTAAAAACCTTACTTAAAATTCAAATTAGGGTTAGCCAAAAATCATGGGTCATATTTTAGGTGTCTAGTAACTACAGTTCGAAGGAATAATACTAAAACATTTTCTAAGTATTATTAAGGACGTCAAACGTTTTGGTGTGTGTTCAGATCCGAATCTGAGTACTTTGTAATGATGAATTTTTATAAAATAGTTCCACTTAGTATTATTTAAAAAAAAAATCACAGCAGCTCACAACTCATTGGAGAGCTATGGGATGTAGGTGTTTTAGTATTTTATTTGTGGTCATAAACTGACTATAGATTTCTGTCGGAACCTGAAAAGTTGGAAGTTAATGGTTAAGGTTATATAGGGTATGAAAATGATATAGGAGATGTATTTAAAGGATTATAAACTTAGTAAGGTTTAGAAGTCCATCATATGATTGTTACATTGGCTTGGGCATTAGCCTAACCGAGTGTAACTTGTGTTTTTATTGTGTTTAGATTGTGTGCAAGATTTTATCAAGTAGCTGAGCATCAGGTTAGTTTCATAGTCCCATTTTACAATGTTTTCTTGGGATGGAAATGATGCAAAATATGTTTTGAAACACTTTAATTGCTGTGATTATGTGGTTTAATTGATGCATGGACTTTTATGTAGCTATTATATGTTTATGTGCTGCATGTCGTATGACATCCATGGAGCGTGATCGTCTCCTTGTGATTTAGTTTGGATTTGGTTTTCACCTACTCCGTGTGGGTATGATATTGTGAAGATACGGTACCAAGAGTCTGGGATCGAGGATAGCATTCCTCTCCATGACTATATGATGAATTTTGTGGTTTGGATCGGGGGACACATTTCGTCCCAATGGTGATTGTTAGTTGAATGCATGTTAACATGTATAATAGTCAGCTTAATTATCCTGCCATGTTTTGTTTTTATTTATCACAGTAATTGATTTAAATCTTAAATTGGGTGTCGTAAACCTACGACTCTCACCAACCATTGGGTTGATATTTTAAGCATCATTTTCAGGTGAGCGTTATAAAGATGTTGAAGTTAATAAAAGTGTCTAGAGAGACCATTAGGCTGGCATTGGAAGTTCTCATTTGATTTCGTTTCATAATTGTTTGTATGAATTCTTGAATGTTATTAGTTTTATTAGGTTTGTGAGACATTGTCTTTGTATTGATGAGACCCCTTTTTCATTAATACAAGATGCCGTTCTTTTGTTTTTGGTATTGTCATGACACATCGTATCTTTTATATTTGATTATGCATGTAGTGATTCTCTATTGTTGACACCATTGTGTTGTGATGATATCCATGATGTTACGCCTCGTGTTTCCGCCTTGGCGGGGTGTGACAGATTGGTATCAGAGCCTTTGGTTATAGAGAAGTAGGTGGTTTGGCCTAGACTATAACCTAGGAGTCCTTCATATAGTTGCATTTTAGGGCTTAAGTGTATATGTACGTATCTACTATACTTTCTCGCTATTTCGAAGCTTCAATTTTCTAATTTGTCTTATACTATATAATATAAACTATTATATAATATATATATTATATATATATATATTACTATATTTATTATATATATATATTACTTTTTCATTATTGGATCTAATAGTATATACCCTTCCTTATTATATTAGTCATGTCTCTCTCTAACCGTAATAGAATCTATGTGTTTAGCTATCTAGGCGTTTTTGTATTCTTGCTTTCTTTGAGTTTTATTTCGACCTACGGGCTACTCGATAGCTTATGATTCAAAAGAGGAGCCAATTGAGGAGGAGTGGAATTCGGCGCAGTTGGATTATGAAAAAAATTATTTTTACCCTATTACCAAAATCTAAATTTGGTGTAAAAATAAGCTTAAAAATGCTATAGGAAAAAAATTTATTTTACTAAATTTTTCCCGAAAAAAGTGTCGCTAAAAGGTGTCGACCAAAATTTTTTTATCCTATTACCAAAATTTGAATTTGATGTAAAAATAAGTTATAAAGGTTATATAAAAAATTACATATTACTCAACTTTTTCGGTAAAAAAAAGTGTCGCTAAAAAGGGTGTCGTCTGGATACTGTAAGCAAACCGCCGTGTAATCAAACCGCTGCTAGTGTAAGCAAACCGCCGTGTAATAGAATAATCAAACCGCTGCTTCTTTTGACAACTCGCTGCCCTAATAAAATACACAAACCGCTGTTTGGCAACTCGCCGTTTAGCAACTCGCTGTTTTAGCAACTCGCTGTTTTAGCAACTCGCTGTTTTAGCAACTCGCTGTTTTAGCAACTCGCTGTTTTAGCAACTCGCTGTTTTAGCAACTCGTTGTCGCCTTTGACTAGCAACTCGCCTTTGACTTTTTCCTAAAAACGTGGATCTTGTCCCTTATCTTACCAAACCGCCATGATGAACACCAAGCTCGATTTTTGCATATTCATTCAAATACTTTATCTCCACAAATAAAGCTTTACCATGTAATAGGAACCAAACCTTATAAGCGTAAACTTACAACAACATGTATTTCCTTGTGGATCTTCATGAACGAAGCAACTCTCCACGAAGAACACCAACTAAATTCGAATCTTTGTAGCTTTGTTATCGATCTTGAGGCTTGTGTATCACTTGGAATGGTAACAATATACCTTCCTTAGCATTTATAGCATGAAAAACAACACGATTAACCAACCAAATGAGCTCAATATATGATTTTGAGCCGTGGGGTTTTAGAGCAAAAATAAGCCACGAATTTTGAGCTTATTAACCACACAAATCAAACACGAATCCACCCTTTGCTCTGGTACCAATTGTAGGATCTCGTTTAACACATCATAACACGAATCAATCACGGATCAAGAACTAGAAATGAGAAAGAGAGGTGAGTTGTTCTAGAGAGAGAAAGAAGAGAGAGAGAGAGAGATGGGAGAAAATAGGAAAAGGAAAAAATATTATTTTTGAACAACTAACTCTTTTCTTAATAGAAAAGAGTTTATATACCCCGTCGCGTTAAATGACGCGCGAGATATTTAACTAGGACCCAGGCTCGGGTTTTGCTTGGGATTAAACCCAAAACATATACAATATTAGATTAACAATCGAGCCCGATTCCCGATACTTTCCTATTATAACGTTAACTAATTAATTGACCGAGACAAACATACATAATGAACTAAAAGACAAAAAACAAAAAAAATAAAAAAACAAAAAAAAAAAAAAAAAAAGAAAAAAAAAAAAAAAAAAAAAGAAAAAAAAAAAAAAAAAAAAAAAAAAGAACTTCATGTTCGACTCAATATTTTGAGGCTAACAATTTTTGTCAAGTTTCTGGTGTCTATGACGTAGCTCAGAGAGTCTAGTTTCTAGAACATCTAGCCTCGAATGTTTTTAAGGTCGGGAAGTCATTCAAATGTTGGTTGCAAGAAAAGTTGTCAAAGCAGTAAATACGGGTCAGATTTAGGTCAGATTACGAGGTGTAAAACCCCCACTTAAAATTTGAATTAGGATTAGCCAATCTACAGGAGTTTAGTTCTATGTGTCTATTAAAAATCCCCCAAAGGAGAGCTTCTGATTTGGAGTCTAAGTATGGTTTTTAGGTCCAAACTTTTTAGTGTGCGATCAGATCCGAAACTGAGATTTTTTTTTATTTTTTTTAAAGGTTTGATTTTAATGTGGACACTAAAAGGAAATAAATTAGTGGAAAAATCATGGAGTTAGTAGACTCATGGTACTTAACCTGTGATTTTTGGTAAAATTTATAAAGCTCAGTAGGTATGGTTTAGAAAATGGTAAAGTGAGGTCAAAATTCTGCGTTTTCGGGTAAATTGTAAGACTTTGAAATAATGTGTAAACGAATTGGTTAATGACGGGCATGGGGTCGGGGTGACCCATGAGGGTAATTAAACACCTTAGACATCCACCATATGATTGTTACATTTGCTTAAGCTTTTGGCATAGTAGCGTGCAACACGTGTTTGTTTTGATTCATTAGATTTATGCTAGTGTTTGTGGAAGCTGCAAAGCATCAGGTGAGTTTCATAGTCCCATTTTTACTATGTTTTCTTAGGATGGAAATGATGCAAAAATTTGTTTTGAAATGTTTTAATTGTTGTGATTATATGGTTTGGTTGACCATTGGACTTTATGTTAGCTTATATATTATGTGCTAAGTGTTATTTGATTTGATTCGTGGGTAACGTTCCTACCCGTTATTGGTTTCGCCTACTTTGTAGGTAAGATCCTTGGAGGTGATCAACTCCTGTGATATTGTGTGGATTCGGTACCAAGAGTCTAAAATTTGGAATATCATTCCTCTCCATGACTATTAGTGGAGCGGCGAGGTACGCCTACCTCATTGTTTTGTGGTTTGGATCGAGGGACACGTTCCATCCCAATGTGATTGTTGTTGAATGCTTGTTAGCGTGTATAATAGGCAGCTTAATTGTCCTGCCATGCTTTGTTTTGTTTTTATAATCATAGTAATTTATTTTAAACCTGTATTGGTGTCGTAAAACCTATGACTCTCACCAACCATTGTGTTGACGTTTAAGCATCATTTACAGGTACGTTATAAGGTTATGAAGTAACAAAAGTAGCTAAGAGAGAATAATTAGCTGCATTGGAAATCCCATTCCGATTCGTTATCATACTTTTGTTGTGCATGAATTCTTGAATGTTTTATTAGGTTTGTGAGACATTGTCTTTGTATTGATGAGACCCCCTTTCATTAATACAAGATGCCGTTCTTTTGTTTTCGGTATTGTCATGACACATTTGTGTCTTTTATTTCTAGTTATGCATATAGTGGTTCTCTATTGTTGACACCATTGTGTTGTGATGATATCCATGATGTTACACCTCGTGTTTCCGCCTTGGCGGGGTGTGACATTTATTACAAGGTTTCCAAGATCAAGTAGTGGGTATGATACGAATTGGGTAATAGTCGATAGACTGACTAAGGTATGCCCATTACATGGTAGTACGTGAAGATTTTAAAATGGAGAATTTGGCGAGACTTTACACTAATGTGATAGTTACAAGGCATGGAGTACATGTGTCGATCATCTTAGATCGTGGTGGAAGATTTACTTCGCGGCTTTGGTATACATTGCAGAAGGCATTAAGAACACGGCTAAAACATGCGTACTACTTATCATCCTCAAACGGATGGACAAAGTGAGCATACCATTCAGACATTGAAGGATATGTTGAGAGCGTACATGATTGATTTTTTTTGTGGTAATTAGGATACTCATCTACCCTTAACTGTGTTTTCTATAATAATAGTTATCATTCGGGTGTTTGATGTGTTCCATTTGAAGCATTTTATAGAAGGAAGTGTAGGTCACATGTTTTTTTTTGGCTGAAATTGGAGAAATTCGGTCGATTGGATCAGAATTGGTACAAGAGACAACAAATAAGGTGATGTTGATTAAAGAAAAGCTCAAAGCGGCTAGAGATTGCCAAAAGAGCTATGTTGGCAATATGCGTAAACATTTAGAGTTGAAGTTGGTGATAAAGTGATGTTGGAAGTATCGTCTTGGAAAGATGAAGTGCATTTTGGAAAGAAAGAAATGTTAGCACCAAGATATGTGAGACCATTTGAGATCATTAAAGGGATCGGTCCTATGGCCTATTGATTAAGATTGTCTCAATAATTTAGTAGCGTATTTGATGTGTTTCAAATTTAAAGAAGTATTTAGCGGATACAAATCTGCATGTGCATTTAGAAGAAATTAAGGTAGACAAAACTCTTCATTTTGTTGAAGAACCTGTTGAGATTATCGATCGTGAGGTTAAAAGTTTGAAGCGTAGTAGGATTCTGATAGTTAAGTCCATTGGAACTCGAAGCGAGGTCATGAGGATTTCATAAAAACTAAGTATCCACATTTGCTCGTTGAGCAAGCTATCATTGGAAGTACTAATTAAAGTTGGGTACATAGGGTTACTGGTAGACTTTAGTGCACCCTTGAATGTTCTGAGGTGGTTTGGTTAATGTTATATTTTGAATAAACTCGAAGTCGAGCTGATTCTTCAAAAACGTTGAGCTTTGTAACAACTCATAACTTAGTTCCAAGACAGTTCTTGTTTGATGAGTTGCAGGGTTAGGTTATGAATGACGTTGTTACACAACTTAAGGTTTTTGACGAGTTTCCTCGAAGACGGGCGATGTTCATGTAGTTGGATGTTATTTTTGCTTAGAGTTGTTATGCTGCTATTTGTACCCTTGTATGGGCAAGCGAAGTTGTAAGCAGTGGGTTTCCGATCGTGAAAGTTAGATGAGATTCAAAGCGTGGCCCTAAGTTCACGTGGGAACGTGAGGACCATATGAAAGCTAAGTATTCCCGATTGTTTGTTGATGATGATGTTGAACCTACTAGTTAAATCTCGGGACGAGATTTCCCTAAGGAGGGGATACTGTGACAACTGTGCTTTGAGCAGGTTAGTCAAACCGTTAGTATGGACTTGAACATCATTATGTGTTATAATAATTATGTGTTTATGTGATCTTATGTGAGTTTGGTTACCAATCAATGGAGCGTGATCGTCTCCTTTTGATTGAAGTTATGGTTGTTATGGGTATTTCATTTTGTTCACATTTTAGTGACAATGAAAATGATAGTATAATTCTATGTGTGTACGTATTTATATGTATATGTATACGTATTTATATCTTTAAGTGTTAGTAGTTAGTAAAATTAAAGGTTTAGTTTAGAAAATATAGAAATTTGAACTTAGTTTTATTAAGTTGGTAAAATAAAATTAGAAATGAAATTTATTCATAGTCAATTAATCTAGTTTTAATTTAAAAGGTTTGAAAGGTAAAATAAATAAAGGTTTTTATAAAAAAATGTCAAAATTTAAGGGTTTTTGTGTAAATAATAATAATAAGTAGTGTAAGTGTTTTTATTTTAAGTTTAGTGTATTTATTTAATAAGGGTTTTAAGTAAATATGTAATAAATATAGTTTTTATAAAAAAAATATAAATAATATATATGTATAAAATTCGAAATTAATAATAAAAAAAATAAAAGGGGTGTTATTTGGCCGGTTTTAAAGAAAGAAAAAAAAGGAAACTCAATTTTAGTCTAAGTGGGATTCTAATTAGGTAATTATCCAAACCTTTTTCTTTTTACTATAAATACAAACCCCTCATCCCTATATTTTTTATATATCCGGTCGAACCAAAAAGCAGAGAAAAAAAAACATTTTTTATTCAAGATCAATTTGGTGATTTAGGTTTTCAAGAATCAAGGATTAAGGTATGTTCATAAACCCTAGTTGTTTAGTTTTCTTTAATTCATGTAACAATAAAGTTTCTCTTAAAAGATACTTGTCTTAAAAGATACTTGTCTCATTTGTCACTGAGATACACACGACTTATATTGATTTTATCACTCCGAGTTAGTTGATATTGAATAGGTGGCAGTCTACTCTAGCCTCCGAGTACTAAAACCAAAATGCACAAATGGAGTCTAGAGCGAATAGATCAAACAATAAATCTCATTAGGACACATTCCATTACAAACTCTTGTTGAACATCATTAAGTTCACAAGCTGTTAACAAGAGTCCTACGCATTATCCTTGTGATTTTGCCAGAACATTCAGAGTGATACTCTTTAGTATTCATGTATGAATGGTAATTCCTTCCAGATCCAACTTAACGATCAAACAGCTCTGGCGGATGGTAACTTGCGATATTCTATAGAATCACGCTTGTTGTCCACGATGATCCGCTGATTTGGTCCAGTAAATGAATTGACGACTCAATCAGAAAGATAGTAACTATCTGATTCACTCTTACCATGTTATCTGCTTTGAGACGTTCCGGTATTGAGAACTAGCAAGCATGGTGAATCTAATACATGTGTGTTAGAGGATCTTAAGCTTTGAGCTGGAAACCCTGTCAAGGAGATTCTTTGAATCTACCTGATCACAGGTACAGTATTTATACTGTAAAACGGTCCTACAGGATCGGAGGTTAATGCAACCGAATCTCGATGAATGACAAAGCCATATTCGTCCATATCTGTTGTTTATCAATAATATTTAAATGCAGGTACAAACGACGGTGTTGCAGTCTTATTCCAACTGAGTCAGATTCATTACCACATGCTCATGCTCAAACTACAAAGTCATACTATAAGCATCAATATTCAAGAATCAAGAAAGCTCAAGAATTCAAGACAAAGACTTTCGCAAACTCTGATAAACAGGATCTTCATTTAAGATATCAAGTCTAACAAGGGAGATTGTTAGCAATATTTCAAGATGATGTAAAGTATGAGCATGTTGGTCAAGACACAAGATCGCAAGGTGGCAAAGACGATAAATACAAACAAGGAAATGATTTAAAGATCTCGGAACAAAAGAAAAAGTCGAAAGACAATGACAAAGGCTCAAGATCAAAGATCACAGGGCATGAAGGAACAAACCTACAATGAAGACAAAGACCAAGATCACAAGAGCTTAACGACAAAAGCAATCTCATTGATCTTATGAAGGAGTGTCACAATGAACTTACTTTGGGGGAGATTGTTAGCCTCAAAATATTGAGTCAAACAATGAAGTTCGTTCATTATGAATATTAGGTATCGGTCATTTAATTATGTAACGTTGTAATAGGCTAGAAAAGAAACCGGGCTTGTTTAGTAAGCTAATATTATACGTGTTGCGGGTCTAAGCCCAAGCAAATCTTAAGCCCGGTCCGTGTCAAAGCCTTACACGTCCAAGTGTAAGTGTATGGGTATATAAACCCTTTTCCACCAAGGAAAAGGGTGTTGGTTGTTTGTTCTCTTTTAATGTTAGCCTCACTATTTTAGTGAAGTTTGCATCTTACACTTGAATTAGACTAGCTATAGACCGACTGCTACATGCAGGGACTATTATTGTAAACAAGGTATAGATAGCTTTGCGTTAAGCTATAAATACCCCTCATGACTCTCCATGAGGGGTTGGTTGAATCATTTTGTAAACTTCATTCTTATCTTAATAAAACACATAGTTCATTCCCTTTCTCTCTTTAATTTCTCTCACTAGAAAAGATGTTTCATCTTATCTTCTTTGATCAACCAAGACCCCAGAATAAGGTGTTTTGATTCGCGCAACAAGTGGTATCAAGAGCATCAGGTTGTGTCTTGTATTCGTGTGTTTGTGTTGTGTTTGTGATTCCAGCTCATCTCAACTTATTCTTATGCTTATTTTCGTGGGCTTTTTTGAAAAAAAGGCACGAATTTGTTTTTTTTGTGTTGTTGCAAGAAACTGTTTTATAACAGTTTTTTCTACTTTTTATGAGTTTTTTTTGTTCCTTATTATCCAAAACGTAACAAAAAGTATATCTGGTCATGTTTCACTTTCACAGCTTACTTTTAAGTCTTTTTTAAGCTTATTTATCACTTTTAGGTAAATGGTGTATTTGGTCCTTGTCCAAGTTTATCTGATAGCTTAATCTGGTTATTTTAGGGCTTATTATGGTTTCAAATCTGCTGATTCAAAGTATCATTTCTGGGCTTATTTCAAAAAGAAAGAGACACAGATCCACAATTTTTGCTGTCAATGACAGTTTTTTGTGTTTTTGCCAAAAGACAAAAGAAAACAGTAGAAGAGGAGAGTTAACAACCAAGGCGAGTTAACAACCAAGGCGAGTTAACAACCAAGGCAAGTTAACAACCAAGGCGAGTTAACAACAGAGGCGAGTTAACACCAATACCAAATCGAGTCAACTCGGTAATTACCGAGTTGACACGGGTCGACTCACTGAGTCTGCCATCGAGTCAAGAACCAAAAAGAAAAAAACAAGATAAAGAAGACTCGACTAGATCTAAAACAACAACATCAACCAGCCTCAACAAACTCATTTCAAATCTAAAATTAATCCAACTAAACCCCTCGTCACATTTCAATAACAAATCCACAAACCAAATCCACATCTATCCTAGCTCATCGTCACATTAATCAATCACAACCATCCATTCTATTCCTATCATCTCTTCATCAATCACTATCATGACTCGAAACTAATTGACATATCAAGATCTCAGGCTATGGCTTTCGTTTGTGAAATTTATTTCAAACAAACTCAAATCCAAATCTCATCATCGATCTATGTAGAGTTAAAACTCTCTTTCTATTTTCAAACTTAAAGAAAGAATTTTAACAAATATGTTAGATTCAATCTTTGTTTCGGTGTCACAAGAACAAATAAAAGGAAAATACCTACCCGAGACCCCGGACAGGATCTGAAGCCTAAATAGTGAAATCAAATAGGCTCGTATGATTTTTATGTGGATCTTAGTCGATTGTTCGTGCGGTATAAGTTTGTGATGTATGATTATTTTGTAGGTTTCATGGATGGTATATAAAGGATTGATCTTTATTTAAAAGATGGTGTTTGATTTGGAACGTAGCTGAATGAAGAGATAAGTTTGGGAGCAGTGATGTGTGTAACTGCGGTTGAAAGAAATTAGGGTTACAATACCTAATCATAAGGATGGGGATATTTATCATTTGTGTTTGGACCTGGTTATACTTTTGGTGTTGGGCCAAGTCTTAACATTTTGGAATGGGCCGGTATACAATGGATTAATGTGGGTTGAGTCTTCACGGTTGAGGTAAAACAAGTTTTTCAAATGCGAAGTGGGCCGAGATTTGTTTAATGAGTTAGGCTAGTGGATTGCTTTTGGCAGCCGGGTATTGTCAAAAACTCGGGCCGAGTATTTTATGGTTTAATGGGATGCTGTAGAATATAAGCTGTTGGGTTGGCTAATGATATTGGGCCCGGAAATGTTTATGGTTAATCTATTATGGGATCGTGTTATCAGATTAAGCCGGGTATTAATACAACTTATGTCGGGTAGAGTGCAATAGACCGGGTTTTATTACTTGGACGGCCGTTTTTAAGGTATATTTTGAGCCGATATCCGTTAACAATCATAACATATCAAAATTCATGAACAACAACACAACAATCACAATACAGTACACTAAAAATGATCCTTATCAAAATTCACCTTCATTCATAACGGCTAGTATTGAATTTTAATGACTACGGAGTTTTTGTCCGGTGTTATTGATTTGGGATTGAAGTATACTTTCACGGGGAGTGTACTTATTTCGTCTTTGATTTTCTCTACAACAAAGACGACTTGTTCGGACATATACGGTATGTGATGAAGACTTGATTTATCTGGTTATACCTTATGTAAGGAGTTACATTGTAGTACTCACGGGTTATAGCTATCACTTTAAGGAGTTACATTGTAGTACTCAGTGTCTCACGTAGTTGAGGAGATTTTAAGAGGTGTTGTATTTTTTGTATACTCTGGTGCGGGTATATGGTACTTAGAGATTTGCCTTTGCACCGTTCTTCGTCACACGGATAGTACAAGCTTAAGTCACCAGTCAGGGATTTTTGCTTCATTCTCGGGTTCGTTTCATCGGGTTGTCTCCATTAGTGGTCATCAGTATTAGCCAACAGAATAGATAAGGGGATTTAGATCTGGTTGATCAAGAGAGATTTGTAAAGAGAGATTTTTTTCTTTTCTTTCTTTTCTGACATCTTCTCACAGAGTATTGCTTATGCAGTTACGGGTTATGAAGCTAAGTAAGTAGTTCCAGTTGGCATATGATGTACACATGAGTAGGATGATTCCTCCAATAGTCATCATCCTGGAGGTAGAAATGTGTACATCCGGTACTTAGTTGTTTTTATGTTACCATTTTGATGTTACAGTTTCGACTACATAGAGGGATAAACTGCTTACAATCGGGACTTAATTGACTTTGGTGTAGCAATTTATATCTGTACGTTCCTGGAGGGAGAAAAGTGCATTTCCTGATCTTAATTGATTTTGGTGCTATGGTTTTGACTTCGATAAAGGGATAAAGTGTGTACTTCGGGACTGGAATGCTTCCTAAGTGAGTCGATGTTGATATCATTCCTTTCCTTACAGATTTTCCAACAATGAGAAAGGTCTTTGAGCCGAGCTGGAGGAGGTTGTATGACTCAAGACGAGTGCATTAATTCTTATCAGACTCAAGGATGTCTGTTTGGGAGGGAGTTAAGTATAAGAGCCTACTAGTTAGGAGGGAGTAAAAACTCAACTCAGGATATTGCACAAGAAGTTCAGAGCAGAAATTTCACATCAAAGCGAAGTATTCGGAAGAGATTTCAAGATAAAAAGAGAAGGCAATTCAGGAAACTTCGTCATGTACTAGAAGGTTAGAAAATGATGCTTTTTCAAGGCATGCAGCTAATTCAAAAACTTTGAGATGACCAGAAGCGTATGAAGAAAGCTTTTGAAGACGTGTCAGGAAGGTATGAGCAGAAATCCAATCAAGACCGAGATCACCGATAGAGAAAACTTCTAAGTCATCCTCAGTAGTATTTTACAATGTGTTCATATGCAAGCTGAAGAAATAAAGCTAGAGTACTCAAGGAGATCAAGATTATTGAAGACTTCTGCAAGGAATACTTGACGTCATTCTTATCATTTTACTTTATTTTTGCTTATAGGAAACATTGTAACCAATGCATGTGTGACACCATCTTGGAGGGAGATTGTTAGCCTTACTATTTTAGTGAAGCTGGCGTCTTACACGTGAATTGGACTAGCTATAGACCGTCTGCTACACGCAAGGACTATTATTGTAAATGAGGTATATATAGCTTTGTGTTAGGCTATAAATACCCATCATGACTCTCTATGAGGGGTTGGTTGAATCATTGTGTAACTTTCTTTCTTATCTTAATAAAACACAAAGTTCATTCCCTTTCTCTCTCTACTTTATCTCACTAGAAAAGATGGTCCATCTTCTCTTCTTTGATCAACCAAGACCCACCGATAAGGTGTTTTTGAATCACGCTACATTTAAGCTAATATTACTTCCATCTATTCTTCTCTCTAGTTTCTCTCTCTAACTTCCTTCTTTTTTCTTGTTTAATTCGTGTGTAAGAAATGAAGTGTAAGTGATTCTTGGTTTTTACACCGACCTTATTTATGCAGTCTTCTTATGTGCCCGGTATCAGGCAAAGCCTACCGAAAAGCACTTAAATGCGGTTAAGCGGATCTTTCGATACCTAAAGGGAACCATTAACATGGGTCTCTGGTATTCGAAGGATACCGGTATGTCGCTAACAGCATATTCAAACGCAGATCACGCAGGGTGTCAAGACACTAGATGTAGTGCATCAGGAAGCGCTTAATTCTTAGGTGATAAACTTGTTAGCTGGTCTTCCAAGAAGAAAAAGAGGACTGCGATCTTGAGTATAGACGCTTAATATATTGCCTTATCTGGGTGTTGTGCTCAAATCCTATGGATGCGATCACAGCTAACAGACTATGGGTTTACATTCAATAAGATTCATTTGTACTATGACAACAAAAGTGTGATTGCTCTATGCTGCAACAATGTTCAACACTCTAGAGCCAAGCACATTGATGTACGCTACTATTTTATAAAGGATCAAGTGGAGAATGGAATAGTGGAACTATACTTTGTTTGGACGGAATATCAACTGGCTGACATCTTCACCAAACCCTTGCCATGAGAAAGATTCAACTTTTTGATCGAAAAGCTAGGAATGAGAAGCATGTCTCCGGAAATGCTAAAACATCTGACAGAGGAAAAGGACGAGTAATAGTGGTAACTCGTGGTATCCTGTGTATTATATGTATATATGAAAACATAAAAAACCCAAAAAGATTTTTTATTTTATATAAACTTTTCAAATAAGAAAATAGAAAAATAAAAAACCAGAAAAGAAAATACAAAATTAAAAAATTAGAAAATACAAAAATAGGTTTTTCATGACATGTTTTCTAGCATCGATCATATTTACGGCTTTAAATATGTCATTCAAAAATGGCACAAAGCTGTAAATAAAGTTCGAATAGAAAATATTTCATATGGATTGCTATTATTTCCGATAGCAACCCGGTCTTCAATTTACAGGCAAGTATTTTTAAAAGAAAACTTGACCTCTCAATGAAAAAATAATTTTTCTTAGGAATTAATTACTCCATATTCATTCAAAGGCTTGTGTTTACTTTGAAACACAACCCGTGCTTCCTTTATATAAATTAATGTACGTGTCAGTGCATTTCTTTGTCAAAATAAGAGAAATCTTATTTTATGGTGTTGATTTTTCAAAATAAAATAAAATAATCAAATCATAAATTCATCAGAAAATAATTTTTTAAGGCATTTGACCACTCAAACAACGACTACAACTCTTTAAATAGAATACGGTTAATTCTTTGAGGGGGGAAAATGTCAAATTTCTTCTTCAAAATCCTCAAGGAATTATATATGTCGACATGTACAAAAGATACAGATTAATGCGCTCGGATGAACTCTACAAGTTTAGTGACGGGACGCTCACATCTGTTCGATATGTTCTTCATGATATTGCTTCCAACCTGAAGATGGATTACTTGCCAAAGAGAAGATGGAGTAATTTAGACAAACAAAGGTCTCGCATCATGATCAAGGCCATCGATAAGCTGCAGCTAGAGAGAAGGTTGATGAGGAACTTGGAGAAGTTCGTTGGTGGGAGAGAATACGGAGAAGACTTCAGACTGCTTGAACGGACAATATGACTTTGTCATATTTTGTCCTACTCCATTTCAGGTCATTCTCTCGTAATTACAAATCTTGTGAATATGTAAATAAGTAGTGTTAGACTAGAAATAGGCATATATAGTGTTTGAGTACGAATTTTCAAGAATTTCTTAGTAAATTCAAAAAATTTCAAATTAACGTACTCAAACACCATATAATTCCCTCATAATTTGAGGGGGAGCATTATAATGTTCCTAATACGGCTTGTTAATAATTGGAACATTTTTTCCCTGAAAGCATTTATATTTGAATCAATTGATATCCAAAATGTTGAGATTAAAAGTCTTCTTGATGTTGTTTGAATTACTGCTGCTCATGTTTGTGTTAATGCTGCTCAGCTGGAGTTAGTACTGCTCAGAGACTTCAAAGAAAATATGCTAAGTGTTTACTACTGCTAGTACACAGTTAGTACTGCTAGTGAATATTAGTGTTGCTGATGAACTTCAAAGAAAATATGCTAAGTAGTTACTACTGCTAGTACAAAGTTAAGACTGCTCAGCTGAAGTTAATGTTGCTAGTGAAAATATGCTTGAAGTTACTACTGCTAGTGAATATCAAGTTAATGCTGCTAGTTAGTACTGCTTATATGATATGTATTAGTTGTTTATAGAAAAGATTTTAGATAACTAGGAATATAAAGCCACAAGGACGTCCTTGGTGTATAAAAGGTGGTCCTAGGGCATAGAGTTTGATGGACCAAACCAAAAACCATACAACTAGACGTATAATTCTTAGCTTTAAGGTTTTGTAACCCTAATACTTTGAGAGTATTCATATTATTATCATTAATAATATTGGAGCTTATTTGTTGAATTGTATGTTCATTGTTTTACTGTTTCATTAACAATTCTTCTTAATATTAAATATTAGATTCCGCATAATATTTAATACATTCAAACATAGTTTTTACTATAGTTATGTTAGATTTATCTAATATAACTAAACCTTAAACAAAGCTTAAGGAATTCGATCTATTGAAGTGGGAACAACAAGTGGTATCAAAGCTTGTTTAGAAGCTGTGAATAAGAAGATATGGATCAAGATTCGGCACACATGGTGGCTGCATCTAAAGTTCCCATACTCAAACCCGGTGAGTATGAGATATGGAGGATCAGAATTAAACAATATATCTAGATGATAGACTATGCACTGTGGGAAGTCATAGAGAATGGTGCAACCTTGCCAAAAATAAAAATTGTAGAAGGAGTTATGAGAAAGATGACTATTACATCTGCTGAAGACAAGGCACAGAGAAGATTAGAGGTGAAAGCTAGAAGTACTTTAATGATGGGCATTCCCAATGAACATCAGTTAAAGTTTGACTCTATAAAGGATGCAATACTGTTTACATCTTGGACACAACCGATGATTTTCCTAATCAATTTTCTAAGTTATGTCCTATTTCGGGAAGTCCTACAAGGTATTGGACATAGAAAGTCTGAACACGAATGTCGGCTTATCGCGGAAGATAATAACTTACGATTCCACTCTTATCGTTGTTGTCTACTTTGAGATGCTCGGTATAGAGAACGGCTAGCGCAGCTGTGAAACTCTGTCAAGGAGATTCTTCAGGATTCTACCTGATCACAAGCAGTATTTATACTGAGTAACGGGGAACCGTGGTTGTTACAATCGTATTCGACGAAGTGACAAAGCCATTTTCGTCTATATACATTGTTTATCACTAACCCATTCATGCAGGTTTCCTGACATTGGTAGCAGTTTCTCGATGACAAGTCGAAGCCAATACCACTTGCTCATACTCGACCGACATATATAAGATATCATGAAAAGCTCAAAGTACATGTTTTAAGATCCGTACTTCTGTAATATCATACGTTCTTTTTCTTCTCTTAAAGAAACGAGTATTAAGTTTGATATCCATACGTCTTTCATAATGTGACAAAGTGTTAAAGTTAAAGAATATCAAGAAAGATGGTTACACACGCTTTCAACATCAAAAACAATATGAGCATGTTGGTCTAGAAGATACAAGATTACAAGAAGGCAAAAGATCACAAGATGATGATAAGAGATTATGCTTGGTTGATGATCTCAAGGAGTTCAAAATCACATTCATGTCAAGTTAGAGCCTAAAGTAAATGATCACTACAACATATCACAAGTTGAAGGAAATAAAACAAGTCTGCGAGCACAAGACTGAAGACAAAGCATAGTATGCTAGGTTTAAGTTTTTGTAAAATAGAGTGACCTCCCTTAGGGGGAGATTGTTAGGATCACAAAAAGTATCAGTCAATATCATTATATCGTTTGATAGCTCGTAAAGTAATATTTGGAAATTAGATAGGCTAGCTTAGGAACAAGCTCCTTCACCACCTTTTCCTCTACCAAATAGGATTACTCCTACCTCTCCCATCTCCAATAACTCTCTCTTATCCTCTTCACCTCCATAAAACTCAACTCAAAACCTAAATGAAATTCATCACCTATCAAATTCTGCTTGACATTATGTTTGCCTTACTTTTAGTGAAGCTGGCGTTCTTCAACATCGTGAATTGGTACTAGTCTTGGACCTGCATGTCCACACATGGGGGTCATTTATGTAAATATAGGATTTATTACTAATAATAACAATCAAACTTAAATATAAGAAGCACTTACTAAAAAATAGTTTGCTTTTTCTTTTAGTATAAATACCCCTCGTGGCTCTCCATAAGGGGTGTGGATGTTTATTTTTCTCATTTTTCCTTTCAATCTAATATTTCTTTTTTTGGTGTTCATCTTGCCCTCTCTTTACATTCTCTCACTAGAAAACACCATGTCTTATCTTTGTTTCTTTGATCAACCAAGACCCCCCGAAAAGGTGTTTTCGATCCTTGTCAATTGGTATCAAGAGCTAACCGGGGGTGTAGTGTATCCGTGTTTGTTAGTTCGTTATAACAGCTTATTTTAAGCTTATAACAGATTATTTTTGTGGGCTTATTTTATGGCAAAAAGCCACGAAATCAGTTTTGTGTTGTTTTGTGATTCTGTTTCTATAACAATTAGCTTCTAATTTTTGATGATTTTTCACAACTTCACTATGCCTAGATACTACTACGATCACACCAATCTAACACTACTAACAAAGATTACCCCGATCTAACTATACTTACAATGATCACCACGATCTAACTATTATAAACAACTACAATACACTCCTTCACAATATACACAAATGATTTACAAGATCTAACATAACTTCATAATAATACCAACTAAACTATGACACATCTTGACTTGATGATAATAAGTATTCTTCTCTTGCACTTGAGGAATTAAGCTTGGATCACTTAGAAACAAAGCTTTATGATTAAATGATCAAATGATTGTAGGAGAGTATAAACTGATTTAGAACAGAAAGAAAGTGTGTGCAAAAGGTGAGAAAACCAGTGGGGAATTGTTCAATATTTATAGGCAAACTGGTCTGACAATTTATCTGGGCGGTCCCCTTAAATAGGGTGTTGGTCCCCTTAATAATCAAGGGGACCACCCTTATAATTAAGGGGGCCGCCCAGCCTCAGACGCTCTCTTTTTTTGTCTTTTCTGGGGGAGGTGTTTTCTGGAACATTTCTAGCCGTTTTTAGGTAGAAAAATTGAATTCAAAATATATATTCGAATAAAACATTTCTTTTAAATCTAAAAATGTTTTGTAAAAGATATAAAACTGTTTGTGAAATTTTATAAAAAAGTGAACTTGAATAAAAATTCCTTTGATCATGAAAATGAACATTACTACTAATTACTTGTTTACGAATAATTTTTTATTAATCGCTTTTTACATTTTGTGATTATCAAAACATAGAGAGGTCAAAAAATATTAATAACGTTTTTAGGCATTATTTCTATCAACAAAAACCTTAAGTTTTCCAATTTAATTCTCCTACCAATATTCCTTTTCACTTTCCCCACTAATCTAATTAACCTTAATCAAATCAAATCCCACTTATTTTAACAAAACCCAAACCATGCATAAACCTTAATGCATGTTTATTTTTCTTTCATGGATGATATTAAATACATCATCTAAACAATATTTGATAGTTGGAAAATCACAACACTAAGGGTAGGGGTGTTTGTTTGCTCGTCCGAACCTAAAAGAAAGAAGGAACAAGAAAACAATGCTTCAACATTATCCTTGATTAATCTAAACAATTTTTAAGTGATGTTTGAATAGATTTAAATAATAAAAATTTGTTGATGGTGCTTGTGGTTGAGTGTGTGTGTCCGTTCGGTTTAGAGAGAACCAGGAGAGAGGAAAACAAAACTTTTAACTATGAGTTTACTTGTGAATATATAGGAGTTTAAACCATCTTGGAAGCAACCAAAACTCATAATCATTTCTTGGCATGGGAACTAAAAATGTTTAGAGTGTGTGTGTTACCCTATAACCGGCTACAAGGGCTAGGGGGAGGGCTCATCATGCATATATGTATTATTATTTTTTTTGAATTTTAATTACTTGTATTTTCCTTATAAACATTTAATTCAAAGTAACAATTGTACACAATTAAATAAATGTGAACACTAGACGCAAGTTTGGCCAAGGTCAAGGAACAAGGACGACATTCGTAAAATAATAGTTTATCTTAAGAATAATAACGAAACGCGTCGTAAATTTTTACGATGCTTAAAACGTTTAACGATCGCGCAGTCAAACGTTGACTCGCGAAACGTCAAAAATAAAAATTTCTAAATTTCGTTCGTAATAAAATACGAAAATATTTATTTTTGACAAATAAAATTTTAAATGTTGACGTTCGTTCACATGAACTTAAAAAATAATATTTATGATGTCGAATTCGCGATCGTCATACGCGTCGTAAAACTCGGGTTGTTACAGTGGCGACTGTGTTGTCGTTCCGACTCTAGGTTCCGCAATCACCATTCTTGAAACCGTAAACGAATTCGCTATAGATGGTAACCACTTGACTCTCGTCAAAGGAAACCAATTTGATGGTAGAATTAAAACCGATCCGCACAAACACATTCACGAATTCCTCGGAATATGTGATATGATTAAATACAGACACTAAAAATGAAGTTGTCCGCCTAGTGATGTTTCCCCTATCACTCACGGGTGAAGCAAAAACCTGGCTGGATGAACTCAACTAAGGAACCATCAAAACATGGGATGAACTTTGCACCGCCTTTATAAGCCGATTCTTTCCCCCAGCTCTTTTCGATCGACTGCTTAGAGAAATCCGAGCCTTTTCTCAACATGAAAATGAAACTTTAACTGAAGCTTAGCTTCGTATAAAAGAAATGCTCAGAAGATGCCGTGGTCACAATTTATCCAAAGGCAATATCATTAAAATCTTTTATCACAGCCTCAACGAAATAACTCAGGAAGTTCTAAATGCCGTAACTGGTGGTATTTTACTCTACAAAACACCAAACCAAGCTTATCAACTCCTCAAAGACAAAGTCTTACTCAATCTTGATTGGGCTAAAAACCAAAAAACAAAATCATCTCTAAAGCAAACTGTTGCTTTCGCCGATGAAGGTAGCCGTAATTCTGATACTGACAAAATTATGGCTCGGATGGATGTCATGACCATGAAAATGGATGCTCAGTACAAAGAATTCCAATCTTGTTCAAAACAACCAAACCCCGATCATAACGATGATGACAAACCTATGTCTCCGAAAAAAAAAGCCAAAGTCATGCAAACCTTTTGTCATACTCATTTTACAATGATTATCATTACCGTGTCTCTAATTGAGATAACTGGCGTTCAAGCGAAAGAAATGATAATAATCGAGATAACTATCATTCTAACTCTAATGATAAAACCGACCTTCAAAAATAGTTAAGCGATTTTATAAAAGATCAACACTTGACCAACTCTTTTGTCAAAGATACTTTTATGGATTTCAAAACCAAACTCGAAACAACAACCAAAAAACATCAAGCCTCGATCGAAAATCTTGAAGCTAAACTCGACAGATTAGCTGACAAGCAATCTGGTCGACCTTCTGGATCTCTTCCTAGTAACACTCAACCTAACCCAAAAGGTAGCTCGTCCAAACCTTATCAACCACCGCAACCTCGAAATGAGCATGTAAATGTTGTATTTACGCGGAGTGTTAAATCCTATGACCCACCTATCAAACCAAATGAGCAACAAAATGAGTCTGAAACTCCTATTAACTAAATATAAGTCTTAAGTTAAACATGTTAATTTTTGAAAACCTTTTTTGATGAGAAAACCTTTTTATAAGTTAATCAACCTCAAGTCTGAGATTGTTATTATCACCACTGCTTAGGAATTATAAGAAACTATCCGAGTAGTCATCTTTATCATTATTGAATTCAGCACCATTTATCTTAAAATTGTTAAACTTTATTTTAACTATGATTATTCGAACACTAATTAAATCCCTGTGGATGACCTAGTCTTAACTAAAATATTATAGGGCCAATGACTGAGATGAGCCTAGACATTTTTATTTCTTACCTAATAGTCTTTTTAGTGAAGAATTCCATATATATTCCGCACGAGTTCGCGATTTTTTGGGTTTGCGCGACTCCACCTAAAGATTGCCACATGTTCGTTTTTTGTACTTTTATGTTAGAAAATGTTGTTTACTTGATTCATTTCAGTTTACTCGATAAATTTTATCATTTGTTTTTATGAATTTTTTTGTCTTTTACAAAAAAGACAAAAATAATAAATAATAATATTATTATTTTTAAATTGATTTATACATTTCAATCTGCGACTTTTCTATTTTCAATTCCTGACTTTTCTTTTTATCAGTCTCTGACTTTTGAGAACTTTCCCTCTATTTTTTGTTATTGCCCAGCATGATACCACAGCTACCACACACACTAGCCTAATTAAAACACAAACCAAAACACACACTTATAGATACACGTCATAATGTCTTCTACAATAAAACTGAGTAAGGTAATGTATCTCTTGGGTTTTCCCACTATTGTTTATTGTTTTTGAGTTAATTTAATAATGTTTAAATTGATTTTGGGTTTAATTAAATAATTGATTTAGGGTTTAATTTATCGGGTTATTTGTGTACATTGGTTTCTGTTTTGTGTGTATTTTACCTTTCATCCCCTTTTTGTTGTATTTAACCCCAAAAACCTTATATCTATGACATTTTTGTGACAACTGTGCTTTGAGCAGGTTAGTCAAACCGTTGGTATTGACTTGAGCTTCATTATGTGTTTTAATAATTATGTGTTTATGTGA
Organism: Tanacetum coccineum; assembly: GCA_026074375.1. Taxonomy (NCBI): domain Eukaryota; kingdom Viridiplantae; phylum Streptophyta; class Magnoliopsida; order Asterales; family Asteraceae; genus Tanacetum; species Tanacetum coccineum. The sequence continues at coordinate 59,748 of BQNB010004706.1, read as the reverse complement.
TCTTATGTCAGTTGGTTACAAATCCATTGAGCGTGGTCATCTCGTGGTGATTGAAATTATGGTTGCTATGGATATTTCATTATGTTCACATTTTAGTGATAATGAAATGATGGTAAATTTTTATGTGTGTACGTATTTATATGTATGTTTACGTATTTAGATAATTGGAATTCGCGAGGATAGAAAATTTGGTTTAGAAATTTAGTTAGTAAAATTTTATTATTATTAAGTTGGAAAAATAAAGTATAAAGTGAAATTATTTTTTTAGGTATTTAAAATTAGTTTTATTTAGAAGGATGTCTAAATAAATAAAGGTTTTTATATAAATAACAAAATTAAAGGGTTTTTGTGTAAATAATAAATAAAAAAAATAAAAAATAAAAAATAAAAAGGGTGAAGTTCGGCCGGATAAAAGGAAAAAAAAGAAAAACAAATTTTAGTCCAACTATGATTCATATTTAGTAATTATCTAAATCTTTTTCTTTGCACTATAAATACAATCCCCTCACCCCTATTTTTTTAAAAACCGAACGAACCAAGAGCAGAGGAAAAAAAAGATTTTTTTATTCAAGATCAATTTGATGATTTAAGGTTTTAAGAATTAAGGATCAAGGTATGTTTAAAAACTTTAATTGTTTTAATTTTCTTTTTAATTCATGTAACAATAAAGTGATGGATAAATTAGGGTTTCATAAACTCTGTAAAATTTATGATGTTAATCTTAATTAGAAGTGTTTAGGGTTTAATTAGAATCATATTGATATATTCGGTTAGAGTTAGAACGTGAATAAATTGAATTTAGGGTTGAGCAGAATTTTGAGTCATCTTGTTTGAATGTTATCTCATGATTGGTAATGAGATTTTTGATGAATCTTATGTCTATAGTTAAGTTCAGCGAGTGTAGTTTCCAGAAAATCCGGCCTCGAAAGTTTTTAATGTCGAGAAGTCATTCAAATGTTGGTTACACTAAAGGTTGTCAGATTAGTAGATACGGGTCAGATTTAGGTCATGTTTGTGAGGGTAAAACCTATACTTAAAAGTGTAATTAAGCTTATCCCTTCCACAGTAGTTAAGTTCCATATGTCTATGGATAATACTGTAAAAATTAGCCTCTAAAAGCATGTCTAAGTATGGTAGTTAGAGTGATATATTTTGGTGTGCAATCAGATCCGAATTAGGATAGTTTTGAAGTTTGATTTTATTTGAGGTAGTTACATATGTAAGTAATACTTGGGAATCACAAGGTAGTTAATATACTCATAAATGAACATGGGTGATTTTTGGTATAATTTATGAAGGTCATTAAGTAAGGGTTTTGGGTACGTAAAGAGACACTAAAATTCTGCAATTCTGAGTTAATTGTAAGTAGCTAGTGTAAAGTGTTAGTAAGATGGTTAAGGTTGGGCATGGTGTCGGGGTGACCCATGATGGTTAACTAAACCCTTAGACATCCATCATATGTGTGTTACATGGACTAGAGCTTTTAGCTTGGTCGCGTGTAACCGTGTTTATTTATTTGTATAGTTGCGTGTAGAGATTTGGAAGCTGCGTTTGAGTATCCAGGTGAGTTTCATAGTCCCATTTTACTATGTTTTCTTGGGATGGAAGTGATGCAAAATATGTTTCAAAATGTTTTGATTATGTGATTATATGGTTCAAGTTACACATGGACATTTAAGTAGCTATTATATGTTATGTGTTGCATGTTGTATGATGTTGCATTGTTCTTCGCCTACTTTGTGGGCAAGAGCTTTTGCCTACTTGGTGTGGGTATGAACCTGTGTGTGCGGGTACGGTACCAAGAGTCTGGGATTTGGGGATTTCATTCCTCTCCATGACTATTTTAGTTTCATTGGATCGGGGGACACGTTCTGTCCCAATTGAGATTCTTAGTTGCATGAATGCTAGCTTTTATTATCTTAATTTGTCTAACTTTTATTTAGCTATTTTGTCTACTATTATCTAGTATAGTATATATTAATTCCTTACTATTTATAGCTATGTTCCCTTATCCGTAAAAAGTTTTGTTGGGGAACCATTTTCCCAATTGGACTTAAGCGCTATAGAGATCCAAAAGAGGAGCCAATTGAAAAGGAGCCTCTTATGGAACTAAAGGAGATAGAGTAGTTGATCGCTTGTCGAATGCTCATAGTAGGCATGGACCCGCGGAGTCAGGTGACTCTTGCGAAGGCAAAGTCAAACCCAAGAGAGGCCCAGCATAAGTTTATTTCGTCTTTTACCTTGTCACGATGCTATTGATTATTTCTTTCGGATATTTCCTATTATGGAGGCACTGCGAGACTTTCGTTCCTTTATGTCGTTTTGATTTTATAAGTAAGTATTTCTTTGATGAAGCATCCTTCTGTGTTATATTGGAGTGGTTTAAGATGTGCAACGTGGTATATGTGCTTATATGTACGTTATCATTGAGAGGTGTTGTCTTGGAAGTAAGTATACGTGTGAAAGGATGAAAATTATAATTATGGTGGCCAACATAATTATAAAGACATCACACACGTAAACTTGTGACCATGATTGCATTGATCGGTGTTTGTTTGTTAGTTGGTAGTGTAAGATGTTATATTATGTGCGGTTGTATTATGAATAGTTATGAAGTTAGTAAGTTTTCCTTCTATCTATCGCTTGCGGATACCCTGGATGCCCATTAATACTATTATTATGATTATTAAGTTTGTTCGTCTACTCAATTGTTTGCTTGGATATATAACCCTCATCTTAGCATCCCTTGTTTGTACCATGACGGTATGGATGATCTAAATTTTCTATTCGATATCTTGATGAATATTGGTTGTTCGGATCTGCTTCTTTGGATATTGGTACGTTCCATTAGTTCTTTCGTTGTATTGATTACTCGTATGAGTATCAAAATTTTCTTTTAAAGCGCTAATTGTTCCTAAAATATTAGTGCAGATCATTACTCCGTTCTTTATATATCCTTTGGTTTTCGTAACATGTTACTACATGTTAGTACCGACGTTTTTCAACACAACCTAAACCCTACTCACTGAAACACAATCATCCGCTACTCTTCAATATCGACTGTATTTGAAGATGAATAGAAGTCTTCAAGATCGAGCTGATGATATTGCATTGTGGGAGGCTTTGAGACGTAAGTTTGAAAAGTCTTCTCCCTCTAACACTTCTTGCAGGGAAGATGATTTTCACTCACAACATGATGAACATCAAGATGATGATGCTCCTTCTGAGGGGGAGAAAAGAGTGATAAGAAGTAAGGGGTCAAAAAGATCAAAGTCTACAAGAGGTTCTTTGTCAAAGCATTCAAATAAAGATTCTACAAAATATGTATCTAAACAACAAAGTCAACAACAAAAATGGGATGCATGGGAAGAGGATAATGTTATTGATGAAGATAAGGTGATTCCTGAATATGAAACACCTGAGTTGATTGCAGAGTTTTAGGATATTGACAAACGAGTTCTAACTATCTTTGATTATGCAAGAATGGAGTCTACATTAAGAGATTATTTAAGCAATCAGTCCAGAAATGCTGAAGAATACGCCTACCATTTGGAACAATCAACAAACTTCATGGAAAATCAGATTGTTTGGGAAAGTAGACAACAAGATATTCCACGTACAATACCAAAGACTCTTATTTTCTATGGACCACAAAGGAATACAAATGAACCCCTGAGGTATCTGTATAATAAAGACTTATTCTTTTTGAAGTATGAAAATACCGAGGAAAGGAAGTATGTTTTGTCACTCCACAAGATTCACGCCAGAGAATTTCCAGGAGAACTGATTGGAGTCAAGTTAAATCAATGGGTTCGAAAAGAGTTCAAGACTTTCAATGAAGATGCACGGTTATCAATTCAACATTGGAAGGATTCATGACATAAAAGAGTATACAAGCAAAATCAAAAGAAAGTCAGAAAAATTCCAAAAGACTATTACTCAAATTACATGATTATGAAAGTTGTCAGAATTGTCACTGATCAACCACATGGATTGGATTTTATGGAACAAATTCTTGTGATGAGAGCCAACGATAAGCCAGATAGTTTTTCTGAAGCTGACTTCAATTACTTGAACAAAAACAATATTGAAGACTTGTATTATCTCTGTCGAAGCAAGGAAACTAATAATCGGAAAATCAAGCTAATGAACTCATTGATAACATTTATCAGAAGTTATGTGATCTGGGAGAGGGTTCATGATTTCCAGCTGAGAATAGAAAGTTATCAAATGAAGGTAAACTTAACAGCACCAACATTAACATTCCCTGGTATTGAAGAACATGCATCGTATTCAATAGTAGATGAGCCATAAACAGGCTTGATTTACTTAAAAAGTCAAGATGAGAAGAGAGTCATGTATTTGGTGGAAATTGTCAAGTTCTGTGATGCAACGCTAGAAAAGGTTTTGAATGAAGTAAAGCTTAAAATGTTTGAAAGTCGAATGTTGAAGAAACCACCACTGTTAAGTAATTTAGATCAAGACATAATGAAAGCATACGAAAGAGAAATTTCCAAGCATCTAAGTTACCGACAACAAATGAGGAGATGGGAATCTATTGTGAATGGAAGACCAATTCAACCGACGATGAAGCATCTGTAATAATCAACCCTTGGGGGGAGATTGTTAGAAACGATTAAATGTTTAATTATTATTTTGAATGGGTCTTGCTATTTGTTTTTAGTTTTATTAGTAGATTATGATGTATTAAAGTCTATATTGGTCAAAGTTAAGTAAAGTTGACAAGGTGTGGTCTTTGTTTAGTTTTTCAGTGTGTGGTTATATTTAAAATTAATTTCATAGTTGTTTTTTAGTTTTGTTTTGGTTTTTGCTTTTGGTATTTTTATGTTTTTTCTTTTTTTTTGTATTATTTTTTTTGTTTCTCTTTTTTGTTTTTGCGTTATTTTTTTTTTTTTTTTTGTTTTTCTTTTTGTTTTTTTTTTCTGTTTATTTTATTTGGTTTCTTTTATGTCATTATTTTTCTCTTTTTCTTTTTTTTATTTTTTTTTTTTGTTTTTAGTTCTTTTTTTGTTTTGTTTTTTTTTATTTTGATTGTTTTTTTTTTTTTTTATTGTTCGATTTCTTTTATTTTCGTTTTTTTTTTTGGTTTATTTTTTCTGTTTTGGTTTGGTTTTTTTTTATTTTGGTTGGTTTTTTATTTTTTTTTTATTATGTTTTCTTTTTTTTGTTTTTTTGGTTCTTTTTCTGGCTTTTTTTAGTGCTTTTTTCTTTTAAATGTTTATGATTCTGCTCTTTGGGTTTTTTGTTTTTTTTTTTTTTGTGTTTTTTTTCTTTTGGTTTTTGTTTTTGCTATTTTTTTTATTGGTTTATTTTTATTGGTGCGTTTTTTTTTTTTTTTTTTTATTTTTTATATTGTGTGTTTTTTTTTTTTTTTTGGTTTGTTGGTTTTTTTTTTTTTTTTTAGGTTTTGTTTGTTGTGTTTTTTTTTAATCTTTGTTTTTATTTTATTGTTGTTCTTTATTTTTTTTATTGTTTTTGTTGTTATTTTGGTTTATTATTTTTTTTTGATTTGTCTTTTTTGTTTTTATTTTTTTATTGGTTTTTTTTTTATGTTTTTTTTGTTTGTTTTTTTTTTGTATTTTTATTTTATGTGTAACTTCTATTTGTTTATCTTTTTTTTTAGCTGTTTTTTTGTTTTTTTTTGATTTTTTTTGGTATTCTTTTTGTACTTTTTTTTTTGTTTCTGTTTTGGATTTTTGGGTGTTTATGGTTTTTGTTATTAAAGTTTTTTTTTTTAATTTGTTTTTTTTTTTGTATTTGTTGTTATTGTTATTTATTTTGTTTATTTTTAGTAGTAATGTAGTATTTTTTTTTTTATTTTTTTTTTTATTTTTTTTTTTTTTTATAGTTGTTTTATTTTTTTGGTTTTTTTTTTTTTTTTGTTTCTTGTGTCATTTTTTGGCTTTTTCTTACTTTATTTTCTTCTTTTTTTTTTTTGTTATTTTTTGCTTTTTCTTTCTTTTTTATTTTTGGTTTGATTTTTTTTTTTTTTTTTGTTTTAAATTTTTAATTTTTTCATTTTTTTTGTTTTTTTTATGGCGTGTTTGTTTTTTTTTTTCTTTTTTTTTTATTGTTTTTTTTTTTTTTTTTTTATGTTTTATTTTTTTTTTAGTTTTTTCTTTTAGTTTTTTTTTTTTTATTTGTTTATTATTTTATTGTTGTATTTTTTTTATATTTTTTATTTTTATATTATTATTTTGTTTGTTATATTGTTTTTTTTTTTGTATTTGTTATTTTATTTTTCTGGTTTTTTTTGGTTTTTTTTCTTTGTTTTTTTTTTTTTTTTTTTTTTGGTTTTATTGTTTTCTTATTTTTTTTTTCTTGTGTAGTCTTTTTTGTCTTTTTTTTATTTTATTTGTTTTTTTTTTTTTTTTTTCTTCTTTGTTTTTTTTTTTTTTTTTTTTTTTGGTTTTTTTTTTATTTTTTTGGTATTTTTTTTTATTTTTTTATTTTTTATTATTTTTTTTTTTATTTAGTTGTTTCTTTTTTATTTTTAGAAAAATTTTTGTTTTTTTTTTAATTATTTAATTGGTCTTTTTTTTTGTTTACTTTTATTTTTGTTTTTTATTGTTATTTTTTTTGTCTTTTTTTTTATTTATTTTTTTTTATTTTAGATATATTTTCTTTTTTGTTTTTTTTTACCGTTGTTATTAATAAATATTAAAATTACAGTTTATTTTTTTTTGTAATTTTATTTTTTTTTTATTGTGTGTTTGAAATGTAATAATTTATATGGTTTTTTTTTTTTTTTTTTTTTAGTTTTTGGTTTATCTTTTCTTTTTTGTTAATAGTGTGTATTTATTTTCATTTTATTTTTTTTAATTGTTTTTTTTATTTTTTGTTATTTTTATTCTTTTCAATATAATTTTTATTTTATTTTTTTTTCTTTTATTTTTGTTTTTTTACCTTTATTTCTTATTTGTTATTTTATTATTTATTAGATTTTTGTGATTTTTTTCTTTTATTATATTATATAATTGCGAATTATAATAATATAAAAAATAAAAAAAAATATATATTAATATAATTAAATAATGAAAAACAAAACATAAGTTATTAAATTAAAAACATAATATAAAATATTTTGTTTAAAAAATAGTTAATAATATGAATTAATTAAGGAAAAAATAAGATAAAAATAAAAAATATTAAAAAAATAGTTTACATATATCAAAAAAAAAAATTAAAAAATTTAAAAAAAAAAAAAAAATTTAATTATATTAGAAA
>BQNB010004706.1:0-50000 GCA_026074375.1 Tanacetum coccineum | reverse complement strand
ATAAAAAAAAAGTAATAGAAATTAAAAAAATAACAAACAAAAATAAAACAAATAATAAAAAAAAATAAAAAAACCAAAAAAAGTAAAATAAAAATCATCCTGCCGTCCTTTTCCAAAAGCGTTACACCAACAAGGGCGACAAAATCACATATACACAACCATAACGATGGAATAGACATATATGATTGCAATCAAATCCCTCATTCGAGCAAAACTAATGGTCGGGATGTAGAACGATATAGGGTAGGATAAGACATAGGATGCATAATAATTATTGTTAAATAAAAACACGAAACAAATAGTTTAAAGTAATCTAAGGTTGTCATAACTAGCTACTGTCTATCCGTAAGTCCAAGTGTCTAAGTCTGAAAATCTGATCTTCAATAATGGGCCACTAGCTCCATTTTTCATAATCATTAAGATGGCTTTTAGTTGCACCATCTTTACATTTTTAACACATGGATGGATTATAATTGTACCATAATTTTTCAAATATACAAATGCTACAGGGGTTTATATCTTTTTATTATTGCCCTTGCAGCGTTTGATATAATACATACGTCCCCCCACTTGAGATGAACAATATCGACAGTGATGACATATGGGGGTCTTTGTAGATCATTAATGATTAGTCTTCCACGAATGCATAAAATTTTCGTACCCATTCCCCCGAACCATGGACTTAAGTAGCCAGAGATTTCAACACGAAGAGAATAAAGACTACAGGGTAGGTGGTATGTGTTTAATTACACATACCATTTTCCATATTAAGCGGACTTAAAAGCCTAAAAACATGCCACAAATACATTGTATTTGTATGTTTGCATTTGTATTGTGCAGGAAACGGATATTCAAGAAAAGGAGCAAAAAGAAAGCCAAAAACAAACAAATCCAAGCACGGGAAGGAAAGGACCAGATCAAGTCGAAGTCTAAAGTCATCCGCATGAAGATTTTACAACTTGAGGGGCTAAAACTGCCAAGCCTAAAGTTGTATTACAAAAGATTAAAAAGACAAGGGCCAAAACTGCCAACCGGGTAGATATTGCATTTAAGTTATACAACTTCAGGGGACCAAACTGCATACTTCCCCCAAAAAGTCTTCTTTCCCACCCTAAAACCCAGTTACAACTGGTATGTCGCCCCATACCTTCTTCCCTGCAAAACCACTTCTCACCCTAGCCAAAATCATTTCATCCACCCTACTACCCCCCCCCCCCAGTTGTATAAAAGCCATGTTGGCAATCCCTCACCTTTCCCAAGTATCTTCAATGGCTAAGATCGACTCCAAAGAAGCACAAATGAAATCAAAGGCTGGGATTTGCTTTGGTCTCTCCTCACACAACTAGCACACTTGGTTTTATCTCTCCAAAGAAGCACAAGATGGAAGTCCAATACTTCGGCTATATATATAGAGCTTCTTGTAAATCATACCAATCTAGTTTTAGTTTTTTAGTAACTAATTAATTTTTAATCTAAGTTTAAATTTCAAAGTCATTTACAGCTTTTACTTTCAGCTTTGTAACACTTTTCAAGTTTTAATGCAAATTTGAGTTTTTAAGTCGATTTACAATACCAGTGTTAAGTTTCTTAATCATATTGTTGTGTGTTCAAAAAGCTCTCACCAAAGCTTACTTATAAGCTATTTTAATTAAAGTAACCTTAAAAAGTTTATGTAGTTAAGAGAAAATCACAAAATTCACTATCAAATTTACACAACTTATTTATTGGATGATAGCCAGTTCTGGCATGGGCTTATGACTCATACTAGCTTGTTTTATACAAGCTAGAGCTTGTAGATTGTTGATTTAAACCCTGTTTTGAGGCAAGGGTTGTTGTAAAGTTCTCTCTTTTTTCTCACTTTACTCAGAACGGTTAGTTCATTTCTTAGCAATGGTTAGTTTTAAGGTAATAATGCTAGACTGAGGTCATGCTTATTTAAGTACTTTTTTATTGATTGAAATTTTGCTTATAAGTGTTTTACTTTGTGATGTGATGATCTGTTTTTAATAGTTGAAATAAAAATGATATTTGGAAATGTTTAAAAGCTGTTTTGGACAAGCAGTTACTAACTCTATGTTAGGTTACTGCTAGTTGATTTTAGGAACAGTTACTAATCAACACTTGCAGTTACTAACTCTAAGTTAGATGGTAGTTATTACAGTTAATCTGGTAGTTCATTTTAGCTTGTATCAGCTTATTATCTATGCTTTATTTCTGATTTTCCTTAGCTTTTTAGGTATATTAAAACCATTTTCCTTTACTTTCTTTAAGGGTAAGATTTATTTAAGCTTATTTTCCTTTTTCAAGTATTTCTAAGAGTTTTATCAGTATTTAGTTTGTAACTTATTTATCATTTTAGTTTATTCTAGTTGCTTATTCCAATTACTAAGTGCTTATTAAGGTTAGGTGAACTTCTGTTTTAGCTTGTTTGCTTATTTATTATTTCTTTAAGTCTTGTTAGCCTAGCAGTACTAACCTTAAGCTAACAGTACTAACTTTAGCCTAGCAGTACTAACTCCAAGTTAGTACTGGTAGTTAAAACTGTTAGTACTGTTGTTAGTACTGTTGTGTTTATCTTGTTAAATTTAGCTTAATTGCTTTTTGTATTTGCTTATTTAGAGTTAGTTTAGCTACTTAAGATTTGTCTTAAGTTTATTTGAGCTTATTCGTGCCTTAGTGTAGAAGTTTTAAGTGTATTTGCCATTTCTAGCTTTTGTTTTTGTTCCAGCTTTTTCTCTTTGCTATTTTTATGTGCTTTTGCTTATTTTTATCAGTTTTAGTGCCAAATCATTCCTTATGACATTCAAATACAAAACATAAATCGTCTTTCGATATTCCATCTTTAGCCTCGTTGGGACATAACGACCCGGGAACACTCTGTACTGCTTCCGGTTTTATTGATCTCGCGGATCCTGATCCTTGTTGTGTATTTTTATATATGTATTTATATTTATTGATACATAAAAAGGTGTAAGTTTTCTGTTGAGTCAAATTTTGGCGCCGCTGCCGGGGAGGCTAAGCAAGAATATCGTTACGTTTGACAGTTTGTTTTTGAACCTGTGAATATTTCCTTCTATAAAAACATAAAAAGTACAAAAATATTTTTCAATTTTTTTTAGTATAATTATCATACAAAAGCCAAAGAAAAATCAAAAATATAAATAAATTGTCCATAAAAAATATATAAATAAAATAAACTCCAAATTTATCAATTGTTCCTAACGTGTGGAACAATACAAATTTCCCAACTCGAATCAAAGATTTAAAACTTACCAATTGTGTCGTTTACCTCAAGTTTAAATTTCCTTAGTTGGGGATCATTGATGAGAATGATGTGAAAGATGAGTTTAGAAAGAGAGAATCTAATTCCTCATTTACGAGCTAACCCCACGTTGTTCCCATTAAAGATAGTAAGAATTTCCTAGATAAAGTGTCAAAAGCTTTCTCAAAACCAACTTTGGAAAAATTATGAGTTTTTTTTTTTGTTTCATTGCCATTGAGATTATCTTAATCAAACTATGGAGAGGCCCAATCATGATTTTATGGCCCTTAATAAATCCATTTGAATATCTCCAACAAACGAATGAAAGTTACTTTGGAGACGGCGATTTGCAAGGAAATTAGCAATAATTTTGTATTGGAACCCGACTTAGAGTTGATATGCCTAAAACCACCACCTTATAGTTAAGTGGCCTTACGTCTCACATTAGGGAAAGGGTTATAAAGGGAGGAGTGAGTCACATCCATTGGAATAAAGGAGGCATCTGTAAACTCTTTAACATATGAAGTGATTTCGTTTTCTATGAGGTTCCAATGATTTTTTAATAAATTTGAATGTAAAGTCATTAGGTCTCGGGGATTTATTACTACCACAATCCCAAACCACCTCTTTGATTACTAGAGAATAGAAAGGACCATCGATGTGACAACCGTGATTTGAGCAGGTTAGTTTATACCTTTAGAAATGACTAAGTGTCTATTTTGTATGTTTCTTGCGTGCAGCAGAAACATAATCAGCAGGAATGCTACTTGAACTGCCAGCAGGAACGACTTAATGCTATCAGCAGAAACGAACATCTCTAACAGCATAAACGACACTTAGTCGTTTTTAATTTGTCCCAACATTCTTTGATTGATTTTATGGTTGATGATGGAGATTTCATTTTGGTTCACATTTTGTGACAATGTAATAGTAGTGTGATTTTATGTATACATATTATTTTGTGTAAGTATTACATATGTACATATCTAATTATTAGTGATAATGGAAAGGAATGGCGTATTGCATGTAATGCTACGTCAATAGTTGGGTGATTAGTGTTAAGCGTTTATGGGAAATGTGACATTTTAAAAATGAAATAAGTGAGTAAAATATAGAAGTTTATAGCAAACTTTCTAAAAATAGAAAGTGAGTTGGTGAAATGAAAAGGTTATATTTAGAAAGTAGTTTTTATGAGAAAGGGTTTATAAAATTACCTTAGTATTTTTTTTTAAACTTAAGGTATTGAAGGAAATTAATTAACAAAAAAATAAAATAATTTTTTTTTTACTAAGCTAAGTTTGGGTTGGGCTAGGACTTAGGATATAGATTTAAAAACCCAACTTGGCCCATCCTTTTCTCCCCTCTTCTTGTTGCCGTATGATTCATCTCCCCAAAAACCTAAGAAGTTGATTTTCACTTGTGGATCCAAGAATCATTCAAGAATTGTTAATTAGGTGCTTGTAATCAAAGGTAAGTGCGTTCAATCTTAGTTTAAATCATGCATTCATGTAACAAAATCAATGATGGATTCTAAGGTTTCATAAAATTCAGAATATTAATGATATTTGATGATGATAGAATGATTATGGCTTGATTAGGGTCATGTTCATGCAATTGGTTAGGTTAGATGTGCGTAAAAACTTGACTTAGGGTAAGCAGAATTTAGGGCTGTGTTTACGAGTGAATATCTCCATGATGGTATTAGGTTTTTGAGTGTTTCTGGACTCTAAACAGTATCTCATTGAATGTACTTTCCAGAAAATCCGGTCTCAATAGTTTTTAAGGTCGGAAAGTCATTCAAATGTTCGTTACACCAAAAGTAGCCAAAACAGTAAATACGGGTCAGATTTAGGTCATGTTTAGGAGGGTAAAAACCTAACTTAAAATTTGAATTAAGTTTAGCCCTTTTATAGTAGTTAAGTTCCATATGTATATAAAGGAACCCCAGAAAGAGAGCTTCTAATTTTATGTCTAAGTATGGTTAATAAGTCCAAACTTTTTAGTATGTAATCAGATCCAAATTGGGACTGTTTTGAAATTTGATTTTCTTAAGAGTACTTGTGCATGTAAATGGCTTTTGGAAATCCAATGGTAGTTAGAGAACACATAAAGGAACATATATGATTTTTGGTATAATTTATTAAGGTCATCAAGTAAGGTTTTTAAGTTAGTCAAGACACGCTAAAATTCTGCAGTTTTGAACAAATTGTGACTAACTTGTGAAACGTGATAATGAAGTGGTTAAAGTTGGGTATGGTGTCAGGGTGACCCATGGGGTTAATTAAACACCTTATACATTCATCATATGATTGTTACATGTACTTGAGCTTTTAGCTTGGTCGCGTGTAACACGTTTGTGTTTGTATTGTGTAGCTTGTGTTGATATTGTTGGAAGCTGCTTGTGCATTAGGTGAGTTTCATAGTCCTATTTTTTTACATTGCTTTTAAATTGGGATGAAAATGATGCTAATGGATTTGAAATGTTTTATTCCTGTGATTATGTGCCTTTATTTTAAAAGTGGATGGACTTACTTTGCTATTGTATGCTACGTGCTAAATGTTATGTAATTTGGATCGGGGGTAACGTTCCTACCCGTGTTATGTGATTTAGATCGGGGGTAATATTCCTGCCCATTTGTTGTGATAGCTTATCGAGGGTAACATTCCTACCCATGTGAAGTGATGGTTATAATGGATCGAGGGTAACATTCCTACCCAATTGTTGATATTTGTTGGATCGAGGGACACGTTCCGTTCCCATATTCGTGTTGGTTGCATTTGCATGCTTGCTTGAATGATAGTGAAGTATTTGTCCTGCTATGTTTGCATTAATCATAGTAATTATCTATAAGCTTTGAATTTCGTGTCTTAAACCTATGACTCTCACCAACCTTTGTGTTGACGTTTTTTAGCATCATTTTCAGGTGAGCATAAGGAAGATCATAGGAATGTGAGAAGTAGCTAGAGTAACCTTAGGCTGCATGCGGAGTTTAATCTCCTAGCTTATTTCTTGTTTAATTGAATATTGAATATTTGTTGGTTGATCTGCTTAGACTTGTTTTGGTTGTATTTCATGTCTTAGTATTGATGTAAACCCATTTTACTTCAATCTAAGACACCGGATATTATTTTATGTTTGCTTGGGTATTTTCATGACACTTTGTGTCCCTTATGTTCCGTTTAGTTCATGTAGTATTCTCTATTGTGACACCATTGTGTTGTGATGATATCCATTCTTGTCACACCTCGTGTTTCCGCCTTGGCGGGGTGTGACATTAGGTACTTGTGTGGCTCTCCTATGGATATGTGTTCACTTCAATAGAATGATAAATGAGAAGTTTGGAACACTTGGGTTAGACTTAAAGGATTAGAGAAGAGAAAAGAGAGGAAAGAATGTTTGCAAGAGGTGAGGAATACAAAGGCTAAGAAGGGGTATTTATAGGCCAAAAAAGCAAAAGTGGGTAAATGTAATTTGCGTCTGGCGCGTTGGCCGTGTGTCAGCGCGTGGCCAGTGCGCTAGAGACCCAAACTTATTTTTTGGGTTTTTGGGTTTTTAACTACCCGCTCTTGTTAAACCCTCAATTACACTTCACGCTATGACCTTTCAATCATTCTTACACTCAAGGTCAACCAACTCAAATATCCATTTAATAAAAGCATTTGTGAAGTGTTTAAAAGACTTTTGTTTGTCCAATGTTAAAAGAAAGAAAAGAGATATTAGACAATGGTAGTTCAGGTATTCCTCAAAGTGTAACTAGTGTAGTTGGGATCCAACTAAAGATTTGAAATAGCTTGTTCGGGTACAAGAGAATATTCTTAGAATATTGTTTACTTGGTAAGAAAGGGGGGAGAATTTGAAATCTAAATTTCAAATCTTTCAAGCACATGTTGGATAAGAAAGGATGGGTTGGCAATGAGTTGGCATGATGTGACATAAAGGAGCCTCTTGATCTTGTTTGAAATGGAGGGTGAAGATGTAAAGTAGAAAGATATATAGGATAGGTGATATGGCAAGATCAAGGGTGATAAAAGAGGCGTGCTTGCTGTGTGAGTGAGAAATGTATGTTTATGAGAGAGATTATGTTTGTTTGAGATAAGAGATCAATCCAATGGTTAAGAATAGAATGAGGTATATTAGATTGATGAGGTGGCTTGATCAAGGGTAGAAGTGAAAGTATGTTTTGTTATGTTTGTTTGAGATTTAATCCAAGGGTATAGAAAGGAAGAGTGTGAGAACTTGGATTGATGACATGGCTTGATCAAGAGTGAGGATGATGGAGTGTAATGATGAGGGTTGTGAAACTCCCAATAAGTTTTACAACTCCCTAGGAAATGTACCTAACTGTTGTAGTATAGTATAGGCAAGACTCGAGGGTTGTTATCGTTCTCTAGGGGAATAGCACTGTAAAGGCTGGATCGAATGTTCACTAAGGTGTAGGGGTTGAAGGAAGATTATTTTTGTGTTTTTATATTTTATGAAAGCAAGTAAATCTCAGGGTTAAAGGTTGGTTTGTTTTAAATTAATTAACTACTATTCTAAATCTAATCTAATCACATGGAGGATAATTATACAACGAAGCGTATTTACCTAGGATGCACTACTCCTTGCTAGCTATCTAATTCTACCTATTGCTTTGCCACACTTGCGATGTAATGTGTAAGTATTTCTGAGAAGCATGACAAATTACATAAAAACGCCGTCTACGTGATATCTTGGATCATCCATAGATGGTTAAGGTAGTATGAAGACTATTACCGATGGAATCCTTTCTACACAATCATGTCGCTCTAGGAATCAATACAACACTTAAGTTGCTAATGTTCTAAAGCCTAAACATGAACACCCATTAACAAGAAGCAATTAGAAACAAGAATTATAAACTATAATCAATTATACTTATTGAATTTGTCACGAACATAGAAGATCCATAATCATTAATAAGAAAACAACAAGATCTAATCAACTAATGACAAGTTTTATGCATTCCTAAATATATACTAGATGAATTAGCCAAGCATACTTGAATTAGAACAATCAACAATAAGCATTGAAGACATAATAAAGATATAATCAAGAATCTAAACCATTACAAGATGTTTATGGATGGAATAAGACCCTCTAAGTTGCTGGAAAAACACCTACCCAAACCCTAGAATCGGACTTAGGGTCGGGGGCTTGATAAAAACGAAGTTATGAGACTATATTTATAGGAAAACCCTAGGTGGGTAATTCTCGACGCCATCACAAAAAATCCGAACGCCGTCGCGGCGACATTTTTCACCAAATTGTAGATTTTCTTGCTGCGATCGTGTAGGCTATTGAATCATCAAAATCCGAGTTCGTATGAAGGAGTTATGATCAAAACAATATCTGATACTTCGCGCGCAAGTGGAATGGTCTTCTTTACCATGTAACGCCGTCACAATAAATCGTTACATCGTTGCTTGAGTATCCAGACGGCATCGCATGTTTTCCTAATGTTGTCTCTACCTTTTGTAAGAAATTCTTTGAGCCTTCGTTGTGTAAAGTTGCAATCTTGTCATGTTTCTTCCAAAATTAAGCCCAAGTCACGTGTATTACCTCTAAATGTCATCCAAGTGCTAAAAATGCAAAAATAAACGATTAAGCGCATATTTTGAGCAAAATTGCATGATTATAGGGGTTAAATGACCCCGAAAAAGTGTATAAAATTGCACCTCATCAAATACCCCTACACTTGGGATTTTCTTATCCCCAAGCAAATGAGCTTTTCTACCTAGACAATAGCAATATCAAGGGCATTTAACTTACTCTTTAAATGATTTTATGGCACAACCAATTAGACCTCGTAACTAGAAGCACGAAAATTATACACTAGCACCACACAATAAGTGTTTGGATTCTCTCTTTCTCTCGGGTGTATAATGAATTATAACAATATGGGAAATAGAAAATTTAACACTCATTACCTGTCATTGCATACAATTTACCATAGGCTTGATAAATGATCAAACCTCCACCGCTAGGCGTAAGTACTAAAAGTTACTATCAAAGAGGTCTTTAAAGGGTTGTGGGGTGTAGGTGTAATATGATAACATGGAAATGGAAACGGATGGGAAATATTTAGGGAATGACTTTTTGGGTGAATTTGGGGTGAAGTAGTGAGCTAATTATTTATAAGAATACACGCTGATTTGGTTGTTAAGCCAAAGACTCGACCACTTGGACTAAGATATACAAACTCTACACAACTTTACATCAAACTCTTTCTTTTTCTTTTCTTAACTCTATGATAAACATAAACATAACATAAGCAAATGGCAGTCTGTACAATTTTTTCTCTCTTTTTTCATATTTTTTTCTCTTTTTTTTCTTACACTTTTGTCCTACCAATGCTTAAACATAATAGTACACCACATGGGGTTTATAGATACACCTCTACACTTGAGCTTTTACATACTCGATACATAAACTAACTAATGACCCGAATTGAGGTGGATCAAAATAACATGGAGACTATCAAACAAATATAGGGGTATTGACTTAACTTTTCTTCCCCATTCTTCCGTAAAATAAATATTACCATGAATCCTAATCGTCTCAAAATTGTATTTACAAGGATAAGGACTTAGCAACCGTGTACTCAAATAATTAACTTGGGTTAAACAATAATGTACTAAAACCGAGTACATACAAGGTAGGCTACGGCAATTTGGGTGTAACAATTGGTTTAAGGGTAAACAATGCTCTTCATTAAGTATCCGGAATTTACCAAAAAATTAAGAGAACCGTGAAAAGGAAAGGCTCGAAGGGTTGTACTAGAGGAATCCTGCACTAAAAATGAGTGCATGGCAAGGGTGTGGGATAGTTATATAGTCGAGGTGACCATAATAACAATTACAGGTTTAAAACATAGGTTAATACTAGTGCCTTTTATCATTTAGCAAATCCTAATACTCACTATACGGTATCGGGATGCATCACTAAAGTAAGTTCTAGAATTTAATACACTACCGGTACACTCTCATATAATTTAAAACCGATACCAATGCTCCAAAAAAGGCGACAAAATTACACATGCACGGACACATCCTTGAACATGACATATGCAATTGCTCTTTTCGTAACTCGAGAAAGTTAAAGGTATAAATTATCTTGGGTATCAAAGATGGATACTCGTTTTCCTAAAGATCTATGGGCGAACCAAACAATTTGGGGGTGGAATTTTTTGAGTGGTAGGGTTTTTGTGCTAATCATATAATTCCTTATCCAATGAGACGCTGCTAGTACTTAGTTTCACCGGTATGTGCCATAAAAATTTTAAATTTGGGTCAAAATTACCTTCTACGCTATGTTTCGATATATTACTCATCATTTTAGGGACAAAGCAAAGACAAATGAAAGAATAGTTTCTAAGGCTTTTATATTCCCCATACACTCCCCTGGTTTTTCTCAATGATGAAGAAGAAACAAATGATCCCAGCTAAATCGTCATCCAAGAATCATCCACATGAAACTCCTAAGAACTCTCGGGCTTCTCCTCATCAAATATAACCTGCAAATCAAAGACAAGAACAACTACACCAAGCATAAAATCCACGGGTGAATGATATACAACCTCATTAACTACGTTTAGACTCCATGAAGGCAATAAAGATAGGATGAAAATACTAATGTAGTCGTGGTTTTCTGCATGTTTCAGAAAAATTACAAATTCTAGAAATTACACAAAAGTTATTTTTCAAAAATTCAAGAAAATACGAAATTTATAATATATGGGTTGGCGACGACGTCAGGAAAAATCTTGACGCCATCTCCAGACATTGTAAAGAAAAATGTCTTCGTTTTCTGAAAAAATTCTGCACAAGTATCCTATTAGTTATTTCCTGTAAATTTTACTGCATAAACCACAAAATTGATTAGTACAATCATATGACTCAAAACAAATACACAAGTCACACAAGACACACCTAAAATGCAAGTAAATAAAAGATTGGTTTGCCTCCCATTAAGCGCTTGTTTTTGTTTGAGTCACGAGCCTGGCTCTACGCTTATTTGACACGTAAAAGGTGGGTCTCCCCTACACTTAAGGTCAAGTGCGGGTGATAGTAGCGATACATATAATTTCAATGGAGGTATGCCAAGTGAGGTGAAGGTGGTGTGTGAATGGTCAAAGGGGTTACTACCTTCACCCTAAAACTACCTGGACTATATGTGTTGATGAGTGGGTCGGTCCCTCTTTTGTCTCCTAGATTTACATCTAAGGATGGAAAATTAGATAAAGATTAAGGCTTTGGTTCATCAACTTTAGGAACTTCCCTAAAACTAAAATAAAGGTCATGACTACAAGTATTCAAGCCTAAATCCTCTAGTTGTGTTTGGTTCAAGGGTTCTACCTCCATTGGGATTCTTATGGTCTCATCTACTTCTTTTGGGTGAGTCATGTCTGGTGTGTAAACCTCAAATGATAGGAGGACTTGTTGGGTACTTTGTGGGCTTGGATTATCCACCTTATCCTCTATCATATCTAGATCACCTATAGGCTCATTATATGCATCTAACCATGACATGCACTTAGGCATCTTAACCATAACTACCTCATATTCTAAATCCTCCTTATATGTTTTCTTAGATTGTGACTTAGGCAATTCTATCATGTCATCTAACTTATGGGTCATTGCTAGGGAGCTCTTCTCAAAAGTTTGATGCATTTGGTCACTTTTCCTAAGGGCCTCACTAACAAAAGTTGATCCTAAACACGGAGGTTGTTTAAAGGGATCTATCCTTGGTGAAGGCTTATATTGTGCATATGTTTCAATAGATCAGGTACTATGTGTGCGAGGATAATCTACTCCACCATTCATCATTTTATATATTTCCTTAATATTCTCTAAGTCTCTTTTAAAATCTTTCAGATAATTTTATGGTAATATTCTATGAAGCATTCAAATTGTTCTTTCGTTAACGACTAAAGTGTGATTTCATCCGCCATGGTGACGAATGACATATTTACGAACAAATACACAAAGAAGAGATAGACTACGAGAAAGTAAATTGACACGAAATTAAAATCTCACTTGATAGGAATCTTGTGAGTAGACCTAAGCTAGATAGAATCCGAAACCTATGCTATTCCCCGGCAGTGGCGCCAAAAACTTTGATGAGGGTTATGAAACTCCAAATAAGTTTTACAACTCCCTAGGCAGTGTACCTAACCGTTATAGTGTAGTATAGGCAAGACTCGGGGGTTGTTATCGTTCCATAGGGGAATAGCAATATGAAGGCCAGATCGAATGTTCACTAAGGTATAGAGGTTGAAGGAAGATTATTTTTGTGTTTTTATATTTTATAAAAGCAAGTAAATCTCGGGGTTGAAGGTTGGTTTGTTTTAAAGTATTTAACTACTAATTCCAAATCTAATCTAATGGCGCGGAGGACAATTATACAACGAAGCTGATTGTGTCATCGTGTAGGTGTAGTTTTATGATAGTTCAAGTTTTAAATTTATATTTTACCGACTTTACCTAAAACAACACGTTAACGGGCAGTGTACCTGGTCAGATGGAGTTTCGTGGTAAGTAGAGTGTCGATCACTAAGAGCGAGAACTAATCTTTTATTTTATCAATATTTTGGTTAACTAATCTAAATTAATTTAAACTATGTTAATTATATTCTATGTTAAACCTATGCTAAACCTATGTTAATCCTAATTCTAACGGATAAAGGGGGAGTTTTCAGCCTGAGAGACTGGCACAGGTTTGTGGTGACTTAGATCAATTAAAGACACAATAACACACACAAGCAAACAGACAAAAGATAGAAGAGCGATCTAGCCAAATATAAGAAAATTGTATTAACCATGATTAATCCAATTAGAACGTTGGTTTGTTTATTAAGTGCAATGAATACTTATCTCGAGGCGGCATATCATTCTCAAGACTTAGGCGTTACTTCTTCCTAAGACCTAGACACGTAGAATTCTGTCACAATTAAACGCATCCGCATAAAGCATCATATTTGCTGATTATAATCTATCTTAGGGATTAAAGCAATGGTGATCTTGTTAAACCCTAGCTCATAGAGACTTTACCCACTTACTGCTTAATGGAAATTTCTATACTAGTAGTCTACTAGCCAAGTCTTTACCAATTGATTAAGAATGTACTCGTTGATCCCAAGGGTCACCTGCCAGTCCAACTAAGCTCACTAATCTAAAGGCGAAGATAGGTCATTATTTGTGATCCTATTGGTCTCGATATATAAATCACTATATGGAGAGTCATCTCGACATCTAGCTAACGTGGTTGGTATCACTAGATCCAGTTAAATGATAGGTCGCATACAAAAGCACGTAAACAAGTATAAATTGATAAACATAAACAAGTAATCATCGATAAATTAAGTATTCGAGATAAACAAACCAAACATTTAAATCTTCATAATAATGGCTAGTACCCAAGGGTATTAGCCCTCAAACGTCATAATCAATATAAGAGTAATAATTCAACCAAGGTAAACTAACCGAGTTAAATGAATGATACCAAAAATTGAACGATTACTAGAGTATAGGAGATTATAAAGTGTTTCCTATAAAATTAGTAGCTTTGCTTGACCTCTTCTGCTCTTCTTGTCTTCTAAGAATAGACTTTGGTGGTTAAGGTATCGAAAATATGATCAAGCACACTGAAAACCTGTTTTTAGGTTTTCTATTTATAGAGTTTGGAATTTGGTCAATACGGTGTATCGAGTGAGATAGATATTGTGTATCGGGGGTTTTTTAGAGTAGGGTCCACGTTCAATATATTTTAGAATATTTTATTACTTTATATTGAATACGACGTATGGAGTTCCTCTGGATACGGCGTATTGAACTTTATTCCTTTGTGGTCTTTTGTGAAGTATGGGCACAGATACGCCGTATCTTTCTTGATGGATACGGCGTATAGGATGTCAGAACAGTAGTCTTCAAATGTCTTCATTTAAGCTCCAGAATGTGTGACTTTTTGCTAATCTTTACTAAGTACTCCATAATTACTGCAATTCTCAAATACAAACGATTAAGTAACAATTCTTGCAATAATCATACAAATATGGGTTATTTAGATAGGATAAATGATGCTATAAAAGTGATGTTATTTGATGTCATCACCAAGATATAGTAATAAAATATTCTGGAAGATATTGAACATGGTCCCTGCTCTAAGAAAACGCTCGATACGCCGTATTTACCTCAACCGATACACCGTATTGACCAAATTCCAGACACTATTTTTTTAATTAGTGTGTAAACGAGTTTGAAATTCGTAACGTATAACGAGTTTGTAAACAGCATGTTTTCTCACACCCAAAAGAAAATAAAACATTTATTCAAAGCGAGAAAAATGTGGGGCTATGAACTCACCTGATTTGACATGAGCACTAGCGAAATGCAAATAATAAAGTCACAGCACAAACGGAGACAGAAAGGCTTCGACCCAAGAAGATGCAGCTTAACTTAACGGCTAAATCCCACTAGTTTAGGATAGAAGAATTTTGTTTATCGATGGATCATCGCGACACAATATGAAAAGTATTTAGATTTCGATTTTATGAGTTTGGTGTGATTGGTTAATAAAATATATCGAAAAACACACGCAAAGTATGAAATCAATATTCCGTAATATATTTACGATATGAAAAATGAACATTATATAATTCATATGTGAAGTAAATAATTAAAGACAAACATTCAAAAGGATAAGTCCGTAGTTACAATAATACTTTTACAAGTATTATCTAAGAAACGTGATTAAAAAATAATGGTAATAATATAATTCGACACTTTTTCAAAAGTCACTAATTAAAATGATAAAGGGTTTCTTACCTACAAGTAAACACGCGTTTTAAAGTTGCGGATTAGATAAATGACGTTTTTAAAGTTTTGCAAAAGTTATTATTTTATTTTACTAATCGAGAATTAAAAAAAACTATTATTATAATTTAGATATTTTCATTAACGTATAAACTAGTTGTATCGTTTGTAAGAGTAATTTTCGTTGGTGTCCGCGTTAGTGGTATAATTAACATTTTTAAAAATACATAAACCTATAAAACTTGTCCATTTTTATAGGGTTTCCTAAAATAATATAAACTTTAAATGAAAACTTACAAAGTATAACAATTTTTAGAAATTTCGGCATAACCTTGCCGGTTAAACCACGTTCCCATTTTCATCTATCCGTGTTGCAAATTACCCATGTTTCAATATATCTAAACTAGACAATACAAATAACACAATTAAGTAAAACCAAACACACCCAAACTGCTAAACCAAACACCCCTTTAGGGGCAGTTTATCCCAAATCTAAACGCCCCTAAAGGCTATTAAACAACAACCCAAACGCCCCCTTGTGGGCTGTAAAAAGCACAAACCAAATGCAACGCCCCTTTTTGGGCTGCCATAAAACAAACTGACCAAACCGCCCTCACTGGGACGGTATCCACAAGAACCAAAACAGCGCCGCCAGCCCCCCCCCCCTCGCGGCCAACGCACCCTTATGGCTGCGTTAATGGCAGATCCAAACGCCCCTTTGGGGCCATTATGTGCAGCAGACAAACACCCCTTAAGGCTGTTACAACGCCGAAACAAACACCCTATTTGGGTATGTATGCCAACCGAAACAAAAGAACCAAAACTAATTTAAACAAAAACAAAAATGTGTATAAACAACCAAAACACATAAAAAATAACATTATAAGTTTTTACAAGTATAGAAACCATCCAAACTCGGAGGGTGGGGGTGACATGGTGGTGGGTTGCGGCTGAGAAAAACAAACACACCCTCGGTGCCGTTATTAAACCGAACGCACCCTTTTTGGCTGTCACGAACCAACGCACCCCTGCTGCGTTTCGGCTAAACCAAACGCGTCCTAATCTGAAAACCAAAAACAAACACCCCCATTCGGTGTTAGTGAAACCAAACGCACTCTGTCCTATGAAAACCCAACGTAACCTTATTGGTGACCTGGGGGTGGCGGCAGCGAGGCGAAGATGAAGATGGTGGTGGCAGTAGTGATTTTCGGTGGAGGTGGTTTGGGATGATTATTTGATGAGGGTGACGTTAGTGGAAGTTGTGAGGAGAGTGATGGTGATTGACTACGCTGCTGGTGGGAAGAATGGAGAGGTGGCGTTTAGGGAGGCATTGGGATCATAGTGAAGAGATGATGATGGTTGCCGATGTTGGTGGGGAAAGATGGACCTGCGGAGGTGATGATAATATGGTGGCGGCGTGGCGAGTAGTTGTGAGAGATCGGGTAGATCGATGGAGGATCTATCTTTTTATATATTTTGTGTTCGCCGGAGTTTGGCCGGAAAAGTGGCCGGCGGTGGTGGCGTTGGCCGGAACAACTCGCCGGATAAAGATGGAGGGGAGCGGAGGAAATGAAGTATGTGTGTGTTTTATTATATGAAAAAATGATTTAAAAAGTTTAAAATTAAATATATTATATAAAAACTTTAAAATGAATTAGAAGTGTATAATATTTGAGTGTTAAGAAGTGTAACTTTTTATTATACTTTTGATAAAAAGCGGTTCGAGACTCGTTTGGGCGACTTAACTAATGATTCGACGCGCGAAACTTGCGCCATTGTTTTCCAAATAATTTTTCCAACAAAAACGAGTATTTACTTGATAATATTTCATAATTATTTTTATAACATTTATAAAAATATTCGTTATTAATATTCGTTATTTATTTAGTGAACCGGTTACGTCTCGTCCGAAATAAAAAGAAAAAAAAATGGTATTTCAACTCGAATATTCGCGTTCTCAACAAACGCTTTTAATTAAATTGCTAAGTATTTTATTAAATATTTTTATTTAATAAAACTGTTAATATAATTATAATTAATTATTTTTGTGTTTATAAATCTTGCAAGGGGCATTTCAGTCACTACTGACGTATTTCTTCGGGTCTCGGTCAAAACTAGAAAGTTGTTAGGAATGTCGTTTTACATCAAATTGCTTTAGAGTCTGAATCGTGAAAACGTAATCCAGCTGGTCGTTTTTGATAAATCAATTTAGGAACAAAATATATCTTCTCGTTTTCAAGTCAAATAAGTTTGAAAATAAATTTGAAATTGAGCGACAAAAATGCATTTAAATAGTGAATTAATAGTTAAATACTTTCAAAAATTATACCTACCGCTACGCTGTAATACCGTTTTTATGTGACCGTAAAAGGTCAAAAGTCAAAAGTCAAGTCGGACCCAAAAAGTCAAAGGGTAAAATAGTCATTTAAAATATCAAAAATTTCGAGGTGTGACAGTACCTACCCCTTAGAGGAATCCCGTCCCGGGATTTGATTTTTGTTAATCTATTGTGTGATTAGAGAACAATTTATGATTTAACAAATCCGGTTATTAACATATGGGCGTTTGCAAAATTTATTCAGCAAAAATCAATGTATAGACACTTCTTAATATACAAAAAATTGGCTAAGTTATGACCAGTAATTTAATTCATCCAACACGAATATTTTAGAAAAATATCATTACAAGATTTGTGGTTTGATATAACCTGTTATAATGGAAAGTCATTGAAATAGTGAAAACATCAAAGGAGAAGGTGTAGACTCTTGGGTATGTCTGTATTAAGGGTTTAAATGTTTTAGTGGCAGAGATAACTGTAAGGACCTGTGATTAATATCCAAACGAGGCTAAAAGAAATGTAAGTAATTCAACTGTCCATATAAAGTACTAGGAAGTATCGTGACTCCAACTCACCTTAAACAAAGGAGGAGAAAAAAGCAAAATCTAACGGCTCTAAACGCGACTTAATATATATGGCGCCGTAAAACAAGAAATAAAGTAATAATAAATAATAACTGAACGTTGCACACAACGTTTAGTAACGAAAGGACAACCCATATATTTTTGTGCATTTTAGTTTAGTCAACAAAATGATCTTTACGAACTCGTTAAGTTTTTAAAGATGTTAGTTCTTAAGAAGATTTACTATTTATAGAAAGTTTCCATTTTAGAAAAGTTTTTAGTTTCGGGATGTTAATAATATCCCCATTTTTAATTGTTTCCAAATTTCCAAAAACGAATTAGTGGAACCCTAGCGTCTAACCAAAATCCTTAGCTCGCTAAACATGTACATAATTTTATTTTATTTTGCTATATTTAGAAATGACCAACGGCAACGACTTATCCTTTTTAGAAAGGAAAAGAAAAAAAAATTAAACCTTCGTTTTGATATTAAAAAGCTCTACGAATATTTTTAAAGGCTTTCGGCACTTAATAAACTTTTAGAAACATTTTTAAACATCCGTTTACCCTCATTTAAAACTCGGACCGACAACTATATTTTTATAAATCACCATGGACCTGAACCAAAACTTGACCATAACACATGCCAAGGATTATCCAAACTATCCAAAACTCTTTTATTCCCTAATCTTAAACAACCAATTCACTTAAATTCAACCTAACCTCATCGTCGTCTTGTTGCAGACTCACAAAATCTCGCATACACCTTGACAAGAACAAAATATATATAAAATTCCCCGATACCAATTAAAAATCTATATTAAATAATTTTCATTTTATTCATTAAAAGAAATCATACACAAAACATATGATCGTGAATCAAAGTATATGAATACACAGCGAACAATAACAATAACAAACGGTGACGAAATGCGAGCAAGTGAGGAACATTTTGAGAAACATAACCACAGAAATAAAGGTCAACAATATGAGGAGCACGGCCGGGAGAGCCAAAGTGATACGTGATGAAAATATCGTAATACCAAGGTCGTTAGTTCGAGAGAAATCAAACGATCCATTAGCACAAAAGCGCACAAGTCGGTTACTCCACAAACAGTCGTGATCGTACAAAGGTTTTGTAACGGCAAGAGTAAAAAATTTAAGAATGAGATAAGGTAGTTCAAGTGAGGTCTTAAAGTTCTGCTGAGTGGTAAGACACGATCGTGTTTCTAGGTCTTTCTAACGGATTCCGGTGATTATCAGTTTCGAGTTCATACTTATGTCATATCGGTAGTGTTCCCAAATCTATAGGTCGTGTGTCGAGTTGTTCTTCTCATGAACTTTCAGTTGAGTGTATCAAGTCCATAGGTCTATCAGTTCTTATGGTAAGCTAGTCCTTAGGTCGATTTTCGCGTAGACGCTACATCCTCGCAGTTGATCGAAAAGATCGTCTATACTAGAAAACGGGTATCGGTTAGCTTGTTAAATTCTCAGCTTGTCGGTGTACATCCTGAAGGATCCATCAGAGGTTTTGTCGATACGAGGATCTCATAATTCACGTGAATTCATCACACTAAAAGGTAAGTATATAGAAGAAAAATCTACTAGTTCTATGGTTATAAGTCTACTAAAGTGATATGCCTCATTAAGATTCTAGAACCTTTCAATCCGTAATTTTCTCCATGACTACAGGAAAGCAAGATTTAGTCTCTCGACTAAGGGTATGGTGTTTACTATATACCAAGTTGAGGAAAATCTGCTTAGTTATGATGCTTACGAATACAAATACACGTGACCGACACGAATTATGAATACGCACGCAAAACATTAATAAAATACAAGTACAATATAATCTCGTTAACAATGTAGAGGAAGAAAAGAAAATAGAGATGGAGCGTATGGTAAATGTTGACAAAAAATTTTATGGTGACTATACTCCAGCATAGCATGGTCCTAACCTGAATTATCCTATAGGTGATCAGGCTATTGCATAATTTAGGAACTTACATAAATGCTCTTTCGTCAAACTAATGTTATAAAAAAAAAATCTATACGAAGTATAACGATAAAGTATATGTAGGTACCAAAATAGTTTTGTGGAATAAAAACATAGTTGTTTATATACACTCAAGATATTTTATTTAAGATAACGGGAATGATTTAGAGGCTATAACGAAAAATAGTTACAAGAAATTACGAGAACGGTTTATAATGTAATGTGACAAATGGTTTACGATTGACAACCAACAATTTATAAAGTTGGCAACGTAATGGTTAAAAAAGACACGAAGTAGTTCATATGATGGTTGACACATCTTTTCATAAACTACAAGCGAAATGGTTTATAACATGACAAACGAAATAATCATGAGTGACAAACCGAAATAGTTTGTAAGATAACTGCAAAATAATTTATAATAGGGTAGCAAAAGAGTTTATAATTAACCGTAAAATAGGTTATAAAATGAGAAAAGAGTTAGTTTCATATGATGATAGTCAGATAAAGTTATGAGGTAATCAGTAGATAAATATAAAAATATTAGACAAAACGGTTCATGTCTTGATATCAAATAGTTTATAATGTGTTAAAAATAAACAATAAGCTATCAGCAAACGGTATTGTAAAACTGTTTTGGTAAAATAGTTCAAAAGGCTCGACAACTATTTTTATAAGACGCCACTAAAATATTCATTAGATACCATCCAGTTAGTTATAAACAGTAAGACAGTTTACATATAATATTGAAATGGGTTGCAAGACGGTAACAGACTCAAGGAGTAGCTTACATATATTTACTAGAGATTTGAAGTGTACTGACAAAATCATCATGACACAATTTGAACAAAGGATTTAGGGAAATCCACACAATACACGAAATTCACAGGTAAGTACTATGCATCACTCTAGAAGAATTCAGTCTGAGTCTACTTTGGTTTCACTAAATAGGGAAAAATCTTTCCTTAAACATCAACATTATCTTTGACGGTGTTAGAGCTCCAACGAGTTTTAACCTCCTAAATACGGTCCGCACGGTTCAGATTTCTAATTTGCCACTATGGCCTCTACGTTGAATATCGAAACGGTGTCCTATAATTCCTACTCACATGGTCAACACTCTTGTAGTTATTGTACTTCACAGTGCATGGTCCAGTGTGATGCAACTTTCGTTTGTTGTGGAAGAGAATTTTTTTTTTTTTGGCATTTCTTACTACCTTGGTTTCCTAGCGTACGACCTAATTCTTTTAGTCGCAAGCCATGTGGATTCTTTTCTCATAGCCAACATTAGCTTCAATAGCATTAGCAATTCATTGGGTTACAATACACTCACCTAATCCTTGTATAGCCATTCCTTGTCCTTGGTCCTTGGTAAATTTACTTCAAAATCGAACGGGGTAAAGGAAATGAAATAATTCGAATAAATGAATAAGTATAACGTAGAATTGCTTGGATCCCTTATTGCTTTAGTCACCGTAATCCGACCAGTACGAGAAGGTGGGTAATATTTTCCAAAAAAAAATTCAGTCAAATCCACCCAACTAGTAATTGAACCTTTAAATACATCAAACCATTTGCTTGCATTTCCAACTAATGAAATCGGGAAAACAGAAAGCCTAAGTCGCTCATAATTCACATTTGGCAAGTTAATGAGGTCAACAATTTTAAGGAAGTATTCGATATACTCTACCGCGTCTTCTCCATTAGTCCTACTGAAGGCATTATCGCGCAAATCATCAAGGAATTTACCTTTTAGTTCATAGGATCTTTTATTATTAACCATAATACTTGTGATCCCTGAATAATAATTTTGCTTTGTTGTTAGTTGCGAATTCTTCCATATTTGTTTTTGTTTGAATTTCTGCCATTACTTCTTCAATATTTTCACTACTGATTAGTATGATCTGTGACAAGGGTAAAAATATCAGTAGGATTTGCTCGGAAGGACAGTAATACAGAAAATTCAGCACGAAAATCAAATACGAAAAATCAGCTTCTGTTACTGTATTAGACGATTGATATGCCGTATTCAATTGATCTGAATACATCGTATCAGTCTATTAAATGGATACGCTGTATTGGTAAAGAAATTTAGATACGCCATATCAATAGAACTGAATACGCCGTATTAGGTTCTCGACCAGAACATTGTATAGAAAACAATAAAAACAAACAAAACAATTACACAAATAAAACAAGCAAACAACTAAAAGCAAATATACATAATTTTACAAAATTTTACACTAACCTAAATTACACTAATTAATCTAAATTACATTAATCCTAGGGGTTAGATCTAATATTAAGAACCAAAATATTAATAAAAGTCAAGATTAAAATTTCACTCCCCGGCAACGGAGCCAAAAACTTGATCGTGTTGTCGTGTAGGTGTAGTTTATGATAGTTCAAGTTTTAAATTTAATATTTGCCGAATTTACCTTAAACAACACGTTAACAGGTAGTGTACCCGGTCAGATGGAGTTTCGTGGTAAGTAGGGTGTCGATCACTAAGAGCGAGAACTAATCTTTTATTTTATCAATATTTTGGTTAACTAAACTAAGTTAATTTAAGCTATGTTAATTCAGGGGGTTTTCAGCCTGAGAGACTGGCACATGTTTGTGGTGACTTAGATCAATTTAAGACATAATAACACACGCAAGCAAGCAGACAAAAGATAGAAGATCGGTCTAGCCAAATATAAGAAAACTGTATTAACCATGATCAATACAATTAGAACGTTAGTTTGTTTATTAAGTGCAATGATTACATATCTCGAGGCGGCATATCATTCTTAAGACTTAGGAGTTACTTCTTCCTAAGACCTAGACACGTAGAATTCTGTCACAATTAAACGCATCCGCATAAAGCATCCTATTTGCTTATTATAATCTATCTTAGGGACTAAATCAATGGTGATCTTGTTAAACCCTAGCTCATAGAGACTTTATTCACTTACTGCTTAATGGCAATTTATATACTAGTAGTCCACTAGCCAAGTCTTTACCAATTGATTAAGAACATACTCGTTGATCCTAAGGGTCACTTGCCGGTCCAACTAAGCTTACTAATCTAAAGGCGAAGATAAGGCCTTATTTGTGATCCTATTGGTCTAGATATATAAATCACTATATGGAGAGTCATCCTGGCATCGAGCTAACGTGGTAGGTATCACTAAATCCAGTTAAATGATAGGTCGCATACAAAAGCACGTAAACAAGTATAAATTAATAAAGATAAACAAGCAATCAATGATAAATTAAGCATTCAAGATAAACAAACCAAACATTCAAATCTTCATAATAATGGCTAATACCCAGGGGTATTAGCCCTCAAACGTAATAATCAATATAAGAGTAATAATTCAACCAAGGTAAACTAACCGAGTTAAACGAATGGTATCAAAAATCAAACGATTACTAGAGTATAGGAGATTACAAAGTGTTTCCTATAGAATTAGTAGCTTTGCTTGACCTCTTATGCTCTTCTTGTCTTCTAAGAATTGACTTTTGTGGTTAAGGTACCGAAAATATGATCAATCACACTGAAAATCCATTTTTAGGTTTTCTATTTATAGGGTATGGAATTTGGTCGATATGGCGTATCGAGTGAGATGGATATGTCGTATCGGGGGTTTCTTGGAGTAGGGACCACGTTCGATATCTTCCAGAATATTTTATTACTTTATATTGAATACAGCGTATGGAGTTCCTCTAGATACGGCATATTGAACTTTATTCCTTCGTGGTCTTTTGTGAAGTGCAGGCACATATACATCTTATCTTCCTTGATGGATACGGCGTATAGGATGTCATAACAGTAATCTTTAAATGTCTTCGTTTAAGCTTTAGAATGCGTACCTTTTTGCTAATCTTCACCAAGTACTCCTTAATTACTGCAATTCTCAAATACAAATGATTAAGTAATAATTCTTGCAGTAATCATACAAAAATAGGTTATTTACATAGGATAAATGATGCTATAAAAGTGACATTATTTGATGTCATCAGAAGCGTATTTACCTAGGATGCACTACTCCTTGCTATCTATCTAATTCTACCTATTGCTTTGTCACACTTGCGATGTAATGTGTAAGTATTTTTGAGAAGCATGACAAATTATACGAAAATGCCGTCTACGTGATATCTTGCTAAGGCAACGCACAAGTAAGGTAGTATGCAGACTATTACAAGGCCTTTAGGGAGATAGACACGCATTAAAATACTTAAAGGGGATCATCCATAGATGGGTAAGGTAGTATAAAGACTATTACCGATGGAATCATTTCTACACAATCATGTCGCTCTAGGAATCGATACAACACTTAAGTTGCTAATGTTCTAAAACCTAAACATGCACACACATCAACAAGAAGCAATAGGAAACAAGAATTATAAACTATAATCAGTTATACTCATTGAATTTGTCACACCTTAATGATAAATATAGAATATCCATAATCATCAATAAGAAAATAACAAGATCTAATTAACTAAAGACAAGCTTCATGTATTCCCAACTAAATACTAGATGAATTAGTCAAGCATACTTGAATAAGAATAATCAACAATAAGAATTGAAGACATAATCAAGAATCCAAACCATTACAAGATGTTTATAGATGTAATAAGACCCTCTAAGTTGCTGTAAAAACACCTACCCAAACCCTAGAATCGGACTTAGGGTTGGGTGCTTGATAAAAACGAAGTTATGAGGCTATATTTACAGGAAAACCTTAGGTCGGAAATTCCCGATGCCATTACAAAAAATCCTAACTCCATCGCGGCAACATTTTTTACCAAGTTATAGATTTTCTCGCTGCGATCACGTGGGCCATTGAATCGTTAAAATCCGAGTTCGTATGAAGGAGTTATGATCAAAACAATATCTGATACTTTGCGCGCAAGTAGAATGGTCTTCTTTACCATGTGACGCCATCACAATAAATCGTGATGCCGTCGCTTCATCATCCAGACAGCGTCGCATGTTTTCCTGACGCCATCTCCACCTTCTGTAAGAAATTCTTCGAGCCTTCGTTGTGTAAAGTTGCAATCTTGTCCCGTTTCTTCCAAAATTGAGCCTAAGTCACGTGCATTTCCTCCAAATTCCATCCAAGTGCTAAAAATGCAAAAAGAAACGATTAAGCGCATATTTTGAGCATAATTTCATGATTATAGGGGTTAAATGACCCTGAAAAAGTGTATGAAATTACACCTCATCATGTGTCTGTGTAATTTGAATGTTATGTAGAAGAAGGTGAATAGTGAATGAGTGGTGGAGAATGTTTTGATAAGATATGAAATATCCTTAGTTGAGAATGTATGGGACATAGAGGTACAACAAGTACAAGGATAGTACATTATGTAAGAGAATTTGAGTTGGCATGTTGAGGATATGTTGGGAATTCTGAGTTACTACTGCTGGTGCTAATTTACTACTGCTGCTTCAGAGTTGATGTTGCTGCTAAAGATTGAAGAAAACAGACTAAGTAGTTAGTATTGTTAGTCTTATATAGTTAGTACTGCTATTATGATATGCATGAGTTAAATTTGGAATAGATATGCATTATCATTGTATGCGTTTTGTAAGCCCATTAGGGTTTCCTTAGTGTATAAAAGGAACCCTACAACATAGTTAGAAAGACACATCACATCATATCAGTCTTTCATAGTATTCATAGCTTCAAGGTTGTAAACCCTAACACTGTCAAAGAGTGTTCGTATTAATATATTGAAGCTTATTGTTTTGGTTGTATTTTTGTATCTCAAACATACTTTTTCTTTATTCTTCTTAGTGGTATAAACTAGATTCCGCATAGTTTATATCATACACTCAAAGTTTCAGTCTTAGTGCCTTTGGATTTATCCAAGGATACTAAACCTTACATCAAGCTAAGGAGTTCAAGATCTGTTCATTGGGATCAACAAGTGGTATCAGAGCTTGTTGTGAAGCTTTGAATAAGAAGAAACAAACAATATATACTAGATCTATTACTCAGTAATAAGATGGAGGCAGGAACTACTTCTACAACTCTGACTGCAAGACTTCCTATTCTCAACCCAGGAGAATATGATCTCTGGTTAATGAGGATAGAACAATACTTTCTCATGACTGATTACTCCCTCTGGGAAGTAATTCTGAATGGTAACAAAGTGCTGAAGAGAACTGTTAGAGAAACTGAGCAGGAATATGAACCTACTACTGCAGAAGAAAAGCAGGACATAAGGAATGAGATGAAAGCTAGAGGAACTCTGTTGATGGCACTCCCAAATAAGGATCAACTGAAGTTCCATTCATATAAAGATGCAAAATTGCTCATGGAAGCCATAGAGAAGAGGTATGGAGGAAACAAGGAATCCAAGAAAGTTCAAAGGCCCACTACTCAGCAACATTATGAGACTTTTCTCGGAATCAAGCTCAGAAATAATGGTCAAACTTTTGATAGGTTGCAAAAACTTATTAGTCAGTTGGAGATTCAAGGTGAAGTTATTACACAAGAGGACATGAACTTAAAACTGTTGAGAAGTCTTCCATCTGAATGGAAGACTCATGCTTTGATCTGGAGGAACAAACAGGAAATAGAGACCATCAGTTTGGATGACTTGTACAACAAATTAAAGATATATGAACCTGAACTTACAGAATCAACAAACACAAGGTCAATATTCACAAAATGTGGCTTTATGTTCTCCAACAAGCTAGTAACAGCAACAGCAATCAAATGAGCAGTTAACACTACTTAATGGAGTTAGGTTGCTTCTTTTTTCCTCAATACTCAAAGTAATCCTACATCTGGAGATAACCTTAGTGATGCTGTGATCTTTTGCTTTCCTAATTATAAAACTGGTTTGGTTCGGTTCGGTTCGGTTTTTACGGTTCGGTTTTTACGGTTCGGTTTTTGAACAAAAACCGAAATCGAACCAAAATTTTTCGGTTTTTGAAAAATTAAAAACCGAACCATCGGTTTCTAGTTTCGGTCGGTTTTTTTGGTTTGGTTTTTTCGGTTTTCGGTTCGGTTTTGGTTTTTTCGGTTTCTTCTGCTCACCCCTAGTAGAAAGCTTTATGAATTCATCTGAGATGTTAGAAAATCAGGAGTAAAATAAGTCCAAATCTAATAAGGGATATCATGCAGTTCCCCCATCTTATACAGGGAATTTTATTCCCTCCAAACCTGATCTAACATTTATGGATGAAATAGTTCAAAGTGAGAATATAGATGTTATTACTGTTGTTACACCTAGTAATGTTAAGAAAGTTGAGTCAAATCATGAGTCTGCTGATGTAAAAAATAATGGTGATGCAGTAGAACCTAAAACTGTTAAAAAGAACAGCTTTAGACCTCCAGTCATTGAGGATTAGAATTCTTATGATGATAGTGAGGTAGAATTTATACCTAATGTTAAGGAAAAACTCTTAGACCTAGCACTGAAAAGATAAAATTTATTAAGTCTGCTAGGGAAACAGTAGAAAATGTAAAAACACCTAAATAAAACAAACACTATCCTAGAAGGAACCAAAGAAACTGAAACAATCTTATGTCCTAAAGACTAGGAAGTGACTTTAAAATGATTAATAAAGCTTGTTTTATTTGTGAAAGTTTTGAGCATCTTCATATTGTGTGTGATAAAAAGGTTATAAGACCAGTGTGGAACAACTCAAGTAGGGTGAATCACAAGAACTTGGCTAATAAAATGACTCACCCTCACCCTAATAGAAGATTTGTTCCACAAGCAGTATTAACCAGGTCTGGCAAAATTAATACTGCTGGTGCAAGTGTTAATACTGCTATCAGACAAGTTAATACTGCTAGCTCAAAAACAACTGTGAATCATCCTAGACCAATATTAAATGCTTACAAAAAGGGATATTCACAAGTCACAAATCCATTTAACAAGTCTTCAGTAAACAAAAATAGTATTTTCAATAAAAAGGTTAATACAATCATGGTAAAAGATACTACTACTAGGGATAGAGCAATAGTAAGTGAAAACAAGGGAAAATGGGCTAATGTTGTTAAGGCCTCAGCATGCTGGGTTTGGAAAGCCAAAAACAGTAGTGCATCAAATACTTTTAAGAAATATTCTTACATTGATGCACGAGTCAGATCCAAGTCTATAATGGCTTGGATCCCTAAAAGAGTCTAATTCTCTTATTTATGTGCAGGGCAACCCACAGCAGAAGGAGTACAAGGAAAAAGGAGTTATTAACAGTGGTTGCTCTAGGCACATGACTGGAAACAAATGCTATCTTACTGAATATGAAGATTATGATGGTGGTTTTGTTTCCTTTAGAGATAATAAAGGTAGAATTTCTGGAAAAGGTAAAATCAAAACAGGAACATTGGATTTTGATAATGTGTACTTTTGTAAGGAGCTTAAGTATAACTTGTTTAGTGTGTCATAAATTTATGACAAAAAGAATAATGTTCTTTTTACTGACACTGAATGTCTTGTCTTGTCTTTTGACTTTAAGCTACTTAATGAAAGTCAAGTCTTGCTGAGAGTTCCAAGAAAGGACAACATTTATAGTGTTGACCTAAAGAGTGTTGTTCCCACTAAAGGTTTAACTTGCCTCTTTGCTAAGGTCACAATTGATGAATCCAATTTATGGCATAGGAGGTTTGGTCACATAAACTTTAAAAACATGAACAAACTTGTGAGAGGAAACCTTGTTAGAGGTTTGCCTTCAAAGATTTTTGAAAATGACCATTCTTGTGTTGCTTGTCAAAAAGGAAAGCAACACAAAGCCTCTTGTAAGGCCAAACTTTTGAACTCAATTAGCAAACCCTTACATATGCTTTATATGGACCTATTTGGTTCTACAAATGTTAAGAGTTTAATGAAAAAGTCTTATTGCCTAGTTGTCACTGATGACTTTAGTAGATTTTCTTGGGTTTTCTTTTTTGCCACTAAGGATGAAACTAGTGGGATATTAAAGACCTTTATAACTGAAATAGAAAATCAACTAGACTACAAAGTAAAAGTTATCAGAAGTGACAATGGAACTGAGTTGAAAAATAGTGTAATAAATCAGTTCTGTGAAATAAAAGGTATTAAGAGGGAATTCAGTGTTGCTAGAACTCCTCAGCAGAATGGTGTTACTGAGAGGAGGAATAGAACACTGATAAAGGCTGCAAGAACTATGTTAGTTGACTCTAAGTTGCCAACCACTTTTTGGGCTGAAGTAGTTAATACTGCTTGCTATGTGCTAAATATGGTCTTAGTCATTAAGCCTCATAACAAGACACCTTATGAACTTATTCGTGGAAGAACCCCATTGATAGACTTCATGAAACCTTTTGGGTGTCCTGTTACCATCTTAAATACCAGGGATCATCTAGGCAAGTTTGATGGAAAAACTGATGAGGGATTTTTTGTTAGGTACTATGTGGTCAGCAAGGCTATGAGAGTATTTAACAAAAGGACCAGGATAGTTGAAGAGGCCTTAAACATTAGATTTCTTGAAATTACACCTAATGTGACAGGAAATGGACCAGACTGGCTTTTTGATGTTGATTCTTTGACAATATCTATGAACTATGTGCCAACTATTATAGGAAATCAAACTAATGGTATTGCAGGAACTAAAGATAACATTGTTACATGTCAAGTTGAGAAGAAGACAGAACCTGGACAAGAATACATCCTAATACCTTTCGGCACAACTGATCCATTAATCTCTCAAGGTCCTAAGGATAGTGAAGAAGATTCTGGAATGAAGCCTACAGAAGTGTATGTAAGTGGAGCTTCAAATAAAGATGGGGAGGATGAGCAAGCCACAAGAAGTGAGTTTGAAAGGATACTTCAACAAGAAAAGTAAACTGTACATCCTAACAGCACTAATAGTATTAATACTGTTAGTACACCTGTTAGTACTATTGGACCATCTTTTACTAATGATGCTCCATCATTAGCAGTTCATGCTGCTAGAACTTCTAAGGAACATCTATTTGAACAATTTTATCCTTTCAAAAATTCATTTACTCTTCCAGATGTTCCAAATGTGTTTTCAATTGATGATATTGGAATTTTTGGTAATGCTTATGATGATGAAGATGTAGGTGCAGAAGCTGACCTAAACAACTTGGAAACAACCATGAATGTCAGTCCTATTCCCACAACCAGAATTGACAAGGATCATCTTAAAGACCAAATCATTAAAGACTTAACTTCAGCTATTCAAAAAAGGAGAATGACCAAGATTTCTGATGAACATGCTATGGTTAGTTACATTAAAAAGCATAGGAGAACAAATTACAAAGATTTTCAAAACTGCTTATTTGCCTATTTTCTCTCTCAAAAAGAACCCAAGAAAGTGATTCAAGCTCTGGAAGATCCAAACTGGATAGAAGCAATGCAAGAGGAGCTTCTACAATTTCAACTTCAGAAGGTTTGGACACTGGTTGATCTACCTAATGGCAAGAAGGCCATTGGAACCAAATGGGTCTTTAGAAACAAAAAAGATGAGAGAGGAATTGTCATTAGAAATAAGGCAAGACTGGTTACACAAGGTTACACCCAAGAAGAAGGCATTGATTGTGATGAGGTTTTTGTTCGTGTTGCTAGGATAGAAGCAATCAGGTTATTTTTTGCCTATGCATCATTTATGGGGTTCATTGTGTACCAAATGGATGTGAAGAGTGCCTTCTTATATGGTACTATTGAAGAGGAGATATATGTTTGCCAACCTCCTAGTTTTGAAGATCCATAGTTGCCTGACAAAGTGTATAAGGTAGAAAAAGCTTTATATGGTCTACATCAAGCTCCTAGAGCCTGATATGAGACCTTGTCTACCTACTTAATTGAAAATAGATTTAGAAGAGGCACTATAGATAAGACTTTGTTCATCAAGAAGGACAAAGGTGATATCTTATTAGTATAGGTATATGTTGATGATATCATCTTTGGGTCCATAAAGAAGTCTTTATGTAATGAGTTTGAAGGTTTGATGCACAAAATATTCCAGATGAGTTCTATGGGGGAACATACTTTTTTCTTAGGATTGCAAGTACAATAGAAGGAGGATGGAATCTTCATTAGCTAAGACAAATATGTGGCTGAAATATTAAAGAAGTTTGATTTTGCCACTATGAAGAAAGCAAGCACTCCTATGGAACCTAACAAGGCATTGGTCAAGGACGAAGAAGCTGATAGTGTGGATGTTCATTTATACAGATTAATAATTAGATCAATGATGTACCTAACAGCTTCTAGACCAGACATAACTTTTGCTGTTTGTTCTTGTGCAAGGTTCCAAGTTACCCCTAAAACCTCACATCTTCATGCTGTGAAGAGGATCTTTAGATACTTGAAAGGTCAACCTAAATTGGGCCTTTGGTATCCTAGAGATTCACCATTTGACTTGGAAGCCTTTTCAGATAGTGACTATGCTGGTGCTAGTCTTGACAGGAAATCCACAACAAGAGGTTGTCAATTTCTTAGCAAGAGATTAATTTGATGGCAATGTAAAAAGCAAATAATAGTTGCAAAATCCACTACTGAAGCAGAATATGTTGATGCTGCAAATTGCTGTGGATAGGTGTTATGGATTTAAAATCAAATGCTTGATTATGGATTCAACTTCATGAACACCAAGATTTACATTGATAATGAAAGCACCATTTGTATTGTGAAGAATCAACTACTTATAATCTATCTAATTAAGCTAGAAAATCTAGATCCATAAGCTAAAAATTAACAAATTTAAATCCTAAAGTTTCTAAGTACTGTTTTTGGCTTTTTAACTTTTTGACAGCAAAAATAAGCTAAGAAAATAAGCTAGAAAATGAAATTTAAGACTTATTCTATTTTAAGCTATAACTAGACTTTAAAATGCTAAAAGATAGGCTATTAAATCCTACAATCACTCGACTAAAAGTTAAACCAAAGGTAGCAGTACTAACTTGTTAGTTAGTACTGGTAGTGTAAATATCAGCAGTACTAACTTGAAGGTACTGCTGAAGTAATTTGACTTTTAAGAGCAAAAATGAGCTAGGAAAATAAGCTAGAAAATGAAAACTAAAGCTAAAGACTAAACTTAATACTACTGAATTGGGCAAGCTAAAATCTAAGCTAACAGTACTAACCTTCATAGTTAGTACTGGTAGTGAAAAGGTTCAGCAGTACTAACTGAGGTTAGTACTGCTAGTGTAAATCAAGAGTTGAATTAAACCAACCACCCTTTAATACTATGACAGGTTTTGAGAAAAGCTTTTAAGAGAAATCTAATGAACAAATACTGAATACCAGATAAAAACTAGCTTAAAACAAACTTAATTAACAAAACTTAACACTTAAATAAGAATTAATTAAGATCTAAACTATATTTAACATATATTTTTGGTTTTTTAAAGGTTTTTTATGAGATATATGAAAAAATCTATGCTTTCAACTAAGAAAAGGTCTAAAACCAGATAAAACAACTAAGATGATTTAGCTAGATAAATCTAATATGCAAAGCAATATAAGCAGATCTAAACATAGCAAGCAATGGATATCATTATTTAAAGCTAGAATTTTAAAGGAAAATGAATTGAAGAAATCTTACAAACTCATCTAGCTAAACAAGAGGCCAATAAAGGCAGCTACAAGTTCCCTAGCTTTTGAGATAAGCTAGAGTAGTAAAGTCCTTGGGATCTCTTCAATTTAAGATCCCCTCAAAAAACTCATATCCAAAATAGGGTCCATGATAAATGTAAGTTTAAACTGACATTAAGGTTTAAGTAAGCTTAATTCTGAATTCAAATAGCTCTATTTTCAGTTATTGACTGAAAAGAGCTTAAAGGTAAGCTTATTAGCTTATTGAGAAACTTCGCTTATAGAGAGTTTATGAAAAGGGAACTTTGAGAGATTAAGAAAAACTGAATTTTCATTAATAAGTTATGATACATTACTTGGAAAGGAGGAATTACAAAACAGTTTAAGGAAAATTACATTAAAGAAAAATACGAGATTTAAGCTAGACTAAATTACTAAAATAAACCTAGATATATAAAAACTACCCTCCTTTGTGTGTGAGAAAAGGCCTCTATTTATAGGTCCTGAAAAGAAGCTTCTAGGATCTCTAGCCCTGCTCTCAATCTCTTTCAATCCTGGCCAATCATTTCTTCAATCATTTGAGCTTCATTTGTGGCCGTTTGATCAAAGGTGGACACCTGAAAGATTTGCCAGCGTGTCATTCCATTGATGTGACGTTTGTGCTTCTTTTGTGAGTGTTTTAGCATAAAAACCCACATAAATTTGTGCTTTCACCATTGTTGACGTGGCCTTTGATTGGGAGAGGCTAAGTAATCCTTTGATAAAGACTGATTTGTCCCTTCATTTGTGTTAGAGAGCTCATGAATTGACCTAAGCACCCTTTAATTTGAAAAACCCCTTTGATTTTTGACCCTTGGTTAAATGTAGGGGACGATGAATAGTAAATGGGTCTCGCGCCCATTTTTAGACAGTTAAAAATGTTATAGCTTTGACCTTTTGACTCTTTCAGTCCCTCTCTTTCTTTTCCCTTTTTCAAGTTATAAATAACTTTCGGAATTTGCAAGATTGGACCTTGTGGACTCTTATTGACCATGATTGACTATACTTTGACTGGATTTGACTGAGGCTTGACTTTTCGGGCTTCGGCTTTGATCTCTTCTGATTCTCGTGTCCGTGCTTGCCCGTTTTTGACTGTTTACTTGTGATTTTTGACTTATCCGTTCCTGCACACACAAAACACAAATACAAGCATATTTTTTTGCCATTTTTGGTCTGTTTTGGGTTTAATTGGGTTATTTTAGGCATAAATGGATATGTGTATTCTACACTTATCAAAATTCCCCAAACTAAACGATTGCGTGTCCTCACGCAATATCACATGCCTTATAACCAAATACCTCGAAAATTCCCCAAACTAAACCTTTGAAAAGTAGCAAAGATTTTTGTTGAGAAAATTAAGAGATCACAAGTTATAAAACACCCGACTTCCCATTTTCTAAGATTTTTCTCTTTTTATGATTTTTCTTGATAATTAACTACCTAACTACAATTTATTCGTGTTGACATAATGTATTATTTTCATTACCTCATTGGTAACTTTGAGGATCATAGAATAAAAAGCACAATTAAGTGTCTAAAAGATAACTTCATCATCCCCGATTTTTCACTTTTCCCATGCTAAGCTTAAAAACAAGATCACTGCTAATTACGAACTAAGATGCTAAGACTACTTATAATTACAACTTGTGAATTCCCTTCCCGACATGAATCATAAATTTAAGTGTGTGTGTTCAAATTAATTTAAACCATTAAATCCACATATTTAGATAGATGAAATCCCGACCAAGCTTTACTTAGCAAAGAATCGCATCTCAAAGCAAAATAAAAACCTCTTTAGCAAGACATCGTTGGTTCACTTGTACATAAATAATTTTCTTCTCTAGCTGATCCCACGTCCATCGGGGTAAAGTGCTAAGGTTTTGACACCCATCCGGAGAATACTAACCGAAACGCATGAACTTCTGATGAAAAAGCCTTGTAAAATTTTGCAAACCTTAATTCGAAAGAATACCTTGGTTTTAAGAAAAAATGAAACTTTTACTATTTATTTTCTAACTTACAACATTATTATTTCTATTTACTTTATTAGGCTAGGAATCGGTATCACTTTTCTTTCAACGACACATCGGGTCCTCGCTCAGACAGAGCTCGCGTACTTATTTATGATACCATCCCTATATATACATCCTCCATCCTTTTTTTCGTGTCACATCGAGAGCGAACCGACAAATATGCCATGTACTTTCAATTGTGGATCATGATGGAGTTTGTATATTAATTATTAACACTTAAGGATTTATAACTTGCATCCTTCAACTACATTTTTATAGAGATTTTTTTTTTTTTTTTTGAAGTAAAACTGATTAATTGATTTATTATTTTTGCAAATAGTAAAAATTTTGTTTTAGAAAACCAAAGTATAAACTTGAACTAAAATCCTTATTTACAAATGATGTTTAACTCATCAATTCGATTATAGCTTTTTCTCTGAATATGTCGATTAGACTTTTAAGAGTAAAACTCTAATTTGCAAAAATTAAAGAGAACACGTATAATTAGTCATTTTAAGAGCTCCTGGGAAGAAAAATCACAAGTTATTCTTATAAGCCTTTAAGTTTTCCAAATAAACTTTGTTTAGCATCTTAATTCGTAAACAACACTATCATCTCTTATTCTTCACAAAATAATATTTGCAAGCCTATATAAAATCCAACTCGAGCATATATAAAATCTACTTGAGATTAGCACAGTCCTTCATTTACTAATGATTTTCAAGTCTAGAATGTTTATAGTCTACATAAGGACTGCACAAACTATTCATAATTAATTTGTTAAGGGAGGAAAGCTAGAACTTACACGTACGTTCGGTACATCAAAAAATTATTCTTATTCTTACCAACGAAAAACCTACATTTTTGTGTCATAAACTTTTTATTTTTTTTTTTCATTTTTTTTAATGGGTACTTAAAAATTTAACTTTTTGCTATTTTTGTGGGGGAAAACGGGTTACGTGAGAAATAACAATAAGCAGAATCATTCAAATCGATAGATTCCCTTCCCCAAACTAAAACGAAACATTGTCCTCAATGTTTAAAGTCGACTCTCTATGAAAATCTAAGCCGTTTATGAGGTATGCAAAGATAAACGTTAATCGATAATGATGAAAGGATATGGATCTCCCCAAACTAATTTCGAACAAAGGATAAGAAGATCGAGTAGAACGGGATAAATCAACCGGACACGAGAAACTTCAAAGAAATTATTGGGAGAATCCTGCAAAAAAATCACAACAAACAAGCAACAAACATCGAATAATCGGAAAAAAAGAACAAGGCCTCTCTCAACCACAACATATTAGATAAGAAAATATGAAAGAAAAATAGGATTGATAAGATGGGCTGTGTGAACCTCCGCGAAGCGCTTGTTTTTTATCACCGAGTCGCAAGCTCGACTCGATCCCTGAATTTAGTTGTCCTTAGGGAAAGTCTGGAGGTCCGGGATAACCAATGGTGGTGTATCCCCTCCATAGTAATGCTTCAAACGGTGGCAGTTGACTTTGAAATTAGAACCATCGGCATGAGACAACTTGGCAGTGCCATAAGGATAAACTTCAGTGATTGTGAAAGGTCCGGACCATCGGGACTTGAGCTTTCCGGAGAAAATCTTTAATCGGGAGTTGAAAAGCAAGACTTGATCACCAACATTGAAGATTCGGTTCTTTATCTTGGAATCGTGTAGTTTCTTTGTCTTCTCCTTGTAGATTAGCGAATTCTCGTAAGCTTGATCACGAAGCTCGCTTAGTTCATTGAGTTGAAGCTTTCGATGATCGCTCGCGGTCTTTAAATCGAAGTTGGCATGCTTAAGAGCCCAATACGCTTTGTGTTCTAGTTCAACTGGTAAGTGACACGCTTTTCCATAGACTAACTTGTACGGAGTGCATCCAATAGGAGTCTTGTAAGCGGTTCTAAAAGCCCATAATGCATCATCTAGTTTGTCGGACCATGAGGCACGGTTTTCTCCTACCGTCCTCTCCAAAATTCTTTTGAGACCTCGATTCGTGACTTCAACTTGACCACTCGTTTGAGGGTGGTAAGGAGTCGAAAGACGA
This sequence comes from Tanacetum coccineum, assembly GCA_026074375.1. Taxonomy (NCBI): domain Eukaryota; kingdom Viridiplantae; phylum Streptophyta; class Magnoliopsida; order Asterales; family Asteraceae; genus Tanacetum; species Tanacetum coccineum. Next base: position 13,367 of record BQNB010004706.1, on the reverse strand, counting down.
TGGGAGACACCATATTTTAGAAATAATTATCAAATTTGTCGTTACAAAAATGGGTCCCACGATCGCTTATGATTGCTCTCGGAGCACCGAATTGGGAGAAAAGGGATTTTAAGAACTTAACAACTACCCTAGCATCGTTGGTGGGGAGCGCTTTCGCTTCAACCCACTTGGAAAGATAATCGACGGCCTACTAGAATATATTTGTTACCCCTAGACGACGGAAAAGGTCCCATAAAATCAATTCCCCATAAATCGAAAATCTCACAAACTTGGATTGCATTTTGAGGCATCTCATCACGTTGAGAGATTTTGCCTTGTCTTTGACAAGCATCACAAGTTTTGACAAATTCGTAGGCATCCTTATAAATGGTAGGCCAAAAGAAACCGGCATCAAAAACCTTCTTGGCGGTAAAGTTGGCTCCATAGTGTCCCCCGGTGGGTCCACTGTGACAAGCTTCGAGAATTTCGAGAGCTTCTTTGCCATCTACACACCTTCGGATTATTTGATCCGCACAAGTCTTGAAAAGAAAAGGGTCATCCCAAAAATAATGTTTTACATCTTTAAAGAACTTGTTTTTCTCTTGAGTCGACATTCCTTTTTAATGAATTTCCCCGCGTGGTAGTTAGCAAAGTCGGCGAACCACGGGGTACTTTGGTCTTTGAAATTAAACACACACTTTAAAGTTTATAAAGGAACAGTCTCAGGGAATTTCTTTTGGTATCAAAAATATTTTTGTAAGGGTTTTCTAGACCGATGGAGAGGTGATCAGCTGCATAGTTTTCAGCTCCCTTAGTATCGATAACTTTAAAATCAAATTCCTGAAGAAGTAAGACCCATCGAAGCAATCTTGCTTTTGGGCATCTTTCTTGTTGAAAGTTATTTCAAAAGTGGAGTGCGTCCGTGTAAACAACTTTTTGTTCATGATTAGATATGATCGAAACTTCTCGAAAGCATAAACTACTGCAAGCATCTCTTTTTTCAGTTGTTGTGTAATTCGTTTCTGCTTCAGTCATCGTCTTGCTAGCGTAATGAATTGGTCGGAAATGCTTGCATCCTTTGTCCTAGAACCGCACCTATTGCATAATCACTTGCATCGCACATGATTTCAAAAGGTTGGTCCCAATTTGGAGCATGAGTATTGGCAGCATTTCGGTCAAATTCTTTTATACAATAGTTTGAAAGGTCTAGAATGCAATCTTCCGAAAAATGAAAGGATGTGTTTATTCTCTAAGATAAGGTCATGAGGTCGAGAGATTTTGGAAAAAGTCTTTGATAAATCTTCGATAGAATTCCAGCATGCGACCGAGAAAAATTCGAAGTCCTTTGACGGGTTAGTTGGATGAGGAAGCTTAGAAATACATCAACTTTAGCTTATCAACTTCAATTCCTTTCTAGAGATCTTATGTCCCTAAAACATGTCTATCTTTAACCATGAAAATGGCTCTTTCCAATTAGTGCTAATTTGGTGTCTTCACACCTTTTATGAATTCATCTATAATTAGCAAGGACACGGGAAAAAGAATCTCAAAAACTGAAAAATCGTTCCATAAAAAACCTCCATTGTTTTTCTCTATCATGTCGTGGTAAAATCGCCCATCATAAACGTTGAAAAAGTTCCGGGGAGCATTGCACAAACCCGTGAATGACATACGACGGTCGCGAAAGTTCCGCGTATATCTTCTAGGGCACGTAAAAGTTAGTTTCTCTTGATCTTTAGGATCATTTGGATTTGTAAAATACCTTGAAAAAACATCTAAGAAACAAAATTAAAAATCGTTGCGGCTACATCGCTTAACATTGGTCATGTATAATTGGTAACGGAAAATGTCTTTACAAGTTGCTTTCGGATTCAACTTTCGATAGTCGTGCAAAAACTCTCCATCCCGTGACTAATCTTGTAGGCACCAGCTCATTTTCTTCGTTTGTGACAACGGTCATACCACCTTTTTTAGGAACACAATGGACCGGACTAACCCATGGACTATCCGAAATCGGATAAATCAATCCTGCGTCAAGAAGTTTTTCTACTTCTTTCTTGATGACGTCGTGGATTTTAGGAGTTACCCTCCTTTTGATGTCTGGACTGAAGGTTCATAATTATTCTTCTAAAAAGGATTTGTGAGAGCAAAATTCTGGATCTATGCCTCGGATATCAGAAAGTTTCCAAGCAATTGCTTGTTTTCGGTTTTTGAGAACGTTAATGAGTGAGGTCTTTTCTTCTTGGCTTAAATCTTTTGAAATTATGAACTGGGATAGTTTGTTATTTTCCGCTAGAACGCCCATACTCGAGATTGCGGAGGTAACTCTTAAGCTCGACTTCGGGAATTTCATCTTTTGGTTCATAAGAAGTAGCATATTCGACTGAAGACTTCTTTGGTTCAACAACTTTAAGATCTTTTTGAATTCCGGGTGAGTAATCTCCTTGGTTTGATGAAGGTAATGGATCATTGTTGAGAAGTGCCTCGATATATGAGGAATTGTCACCCTCGGATCACTAATACGTAGCATTAAACAACTGGTAAAAACTGGTTATCATCGATTGCTATAAAAGCATCGGCTTCTTCAAAGAGTAGAAAATCGCTTTCATCAAAAGGAGTAAGTGTTGGAGATGAAGTAGAAACAATCGGATCGAAGTATGGAGAAGGATTGTTGTAAGCAACGGAATCGGAAAATCCAAGTACTTCTTGTGAGTACTCTTCACATGTGACATCAACGAGATCAACCTTCTTCAATGATTCAAGATTGTTGTATGAAAGGGAAGGTGCATCACCACATTTAAGGGTTAACGATTTGGTAATCATTACTAAGGTAATCTCTCCTGCATAAACATCCGAATAAAGATGAGCATTTGTCTAAGAAAAGGGCTTCGCACCGGAGTATCAACGGTACGTCGGAGGATCGGCTATTAAATCAAGAACAAACCAAAGTCAGGCGGGAAAGTAAAACTTCCCTACTTTGACAAAAACATTTTCAGCTATACCGGTTGGTTTGGAAATTGTACGGTCGGCTAAATCTAATACCATTTTTGTTTCAGTCAGGCCTGAGAGTTGAAGCTTTTTCCAAATGGATAAAGGCATAAGATTGATACTAGTACCTAAATCGGCAAGGGCTAAGTAACTATCGAACTCCGAAAAATCACAAGGGAAACGACCGGGGTCACCTAGCTTTTTTGGGAGCTTTTTTAGGACATATCCCACTTAATTTTCATTCAACGGTGTTTTGGTTAACTCGATTAACCTCTGTCTTGTTGTTTTAAACATCTTTTTTTGACATTGGAGCAAACTTTGGCATATGAAATGCGAGCATCCGCGAAACTTAGCTCAAGTGATAGACTTACGGGAAAATTCCATAAAACTTTGAAGCTTGGCTATCATCCTTTTTTACAAAATCTTTTTGTTTATGAAGTCTCGAAATGGGTAAGGTACACCACCCCCCATATTTCCCGGTAAATTAGGTTTGGTTGTGTTGGCACGAAAGGGTTCTTCGGACTGGTTCTTTGTCTTTGGGTATGTTCATGGACTAATGGAGGAGGTTGGCATGTCTTCGGTACTCGGTTAAGCTCGTTCCTTTGTCACTCACTTTCTTTTTCCACCACCGGCGGTGGGAATCGGAGTCCATCGTTGAAACCATACGAGTTGTAATTTACTTGGCTTCTTTCTTGGGTTTGGAAATGGTAATTGCTTGGTAAAGGAACTTGAACTTGAAGGTTGGTTGTGTGATGCATTTGCATAAACTGAGCATCATTTTATGAAAAATCATCTTGTTTCTTTTGAGATCACTGTAAAACTCTTTGAAAATCATTTTGGTTTTCTTTGAAAATTATCCACTTCATTTGCAAGTTATTCATGTTTGCAATTCATTTGCTTTGAGCATAACCTTTCAAAATCACGTTTTAGGACACTCCTTGGTAGTTTGTGAATGAAACGAAAGGGAGTAAAGTTTGATTAACCAAGGTTGATTTTGGTGGTTTGATTGGTGGTGCTTGTAAACGGCTCCTTGATTGTTAAATGGACGGTTTTGATTAAATTTTCCTCCAGGTTTGTTGAATAGAGTTGAGTTCCTTGATAACGGTTTTTGGTTTACCTTGGTTGCTTTTGAAACATTTGGTTGATTGGTGAAACCGGTGGTATCATTATGATTTGCCAAATTTGGGTAAGGTTGGTTTTTTTTTGGAGAAAATTACCAATGGCTTGCGGGTTTGTTGAATTGTTTGATATTGTCATGAAAAACGGGGGAATAAATAGTTTACACTTCGAGTTAATGGACAAAGGTTAAAATAGGTGGATTTGTTGATCCACAGATAACACATAACTTCCTCAAACCTGCTTTGACGGGTGTGCAGGTGTCGTTAACAACTAAAGCTTTCATTTCATTCAACATTTTGTTCATTTTGATAGTCATCTTATCTCTGAGAGAAGCGTGCTATTGTTGCATATCGAAAGAATTATTAGAAGGTGAAAGAATTAGAAAGATGGAGCATCCGTACTCACTCTTGATATTAGCCGACTTTATTGGAGGTAACGAACTTTTGACTTGCTTTCAATAATCGCTAAACCTTCTTGAGGCATCTTGTCTAAGAAATTACCACCTGCGGCGGAATCTAAGGCATCTTGATCATTGGAATTCAAAGAATTATAAAAAGTATCAAGTTGGTGTAGTTCGACGAGAAGAAACCATAGTGAGGGACATTGACGAAGGACTAGATCCTTTAAAAACGTTCCCATGCTTCGTTTAAAGGCTTCTGTTTGGTTTTTGATAAAAAGTAATGATCTTCATTTCGATAGTAAGTGGTTTTGAAGGTGGTAAGTATTGGTTTATGAATTTTTGAAACAAGGTTCCGTCCCATGTGAGAATTGATTCTTGGTGGTTCCTTGTCTAACCAATCTCGGGCTTACCGTCTAGAGTAAAAGGAAAAAGCAAAAAGTTTATCGAAGTGTTCGGACACTATCGGGATGTCTAAACCGTTGAAGTGACCTTGTTAAAAAACTCGAAGGTGGATTAGTAGGGGACTCTTGTCTAACCGTCGAACTTATTGTTTTGCACAAGATTGATTTAAAGGTTGTTTAAGCGTGAAATTGTTAGCAGTTGATTGTTGGAACAACTTAGCATCTTTCTTAACCCTCGATGGGTGCTTTGTAACTTTGGGCCAAATGCTACGATTGTCCGGCAACTGGAACACGTTTTGTTCAACAATTGGTTCAACCGGAAGAGTTTGTTGTTGACGACGTCTACGAGATTGCGAACGAGTGCGCATAAAAAGAAAAACTAAAAATCAAAAAGCAAAACTTTTACACTAATTTTTTTACAAAGATTTTTAATGGTTACACGAAAGAGTTTAAACCAATAATAACTACTTAAACGGTAGCTCTTGAAAATTGCTTTTCAAGGTGAGCCGTACTTGGTAGAGACACAAAAGGCAAGTGTTAAATCTTTAGTTCGATTTGGGAACCAAAAAGTTCACCGGAACTTATTATGATAACACCTCCGTTGAGAATGTTATATTTTGGTATTTTTACCAATTGGTGACTTTTATTTCTTAATTAAAAAGGAATGTTTTTTTTTTTTTTTGATTTTTTTCCTATATATTTTTTTTTATCTTTTACTTATACTAAAAAGAAAATGAAAATATTTTTTTACTTTTTATATTTTTTTGGATTTTTTTTTTTTGAATTATAAAACAAGAATGAAACTTTCGATGGTGAAAGGATCTTCAAACCAAATCAACAAACACAAAACAAAGGAATCGTAAACACTAGTCCCCGGGCAGCCTGGCGCAAAAAACTGATTCGTGAAAGTTTACGTACCTATAAAATATATAATAAAAATACTACTTAGGTAAATTCCAACTATTCACTTTTAACCAAGGTAAAAAGTTAAAACTTACAAAAATAATATATAATATATATAATATACGTATGTTTAACCGGGTAAGTATGATCACCCGGGTCGTTTCCCCAACGACTAGTGAAATTGAAACCACGTTCTAGTTCGGATTCTGATTTGAATGAAGCAAAGATATTTTGGATGAGCTACTACTACTAAATAAGAAGCAACAAGTAATGACAATTAAACAAGTAAACAAATTTTAATCCCTAAAAATGTAAACTAAAATTTCTCTAGATAAAGAAAAAGTGCCAAAAATTATTAAAAATAAAAGCCTTAATTTTTTATCTTTTAATAAAAGTTTAATTAAACTAATTAAAACTTACCCCTAACTATTAATTAAAACTTAACAAACTAATTGAAAACTAACTTAAGGATTAATTGTGTAAAAGACTTAAGGACTAACGGGCTAAAACTTTTAACGGGCAAGGATTAATTGGAAAACAACTAAAATTGAAAAACTGCAGGTATGGTCCCTGAGAACTAACCCCGACAACAAACTAAGTCCAATTTTAAGCTTAAATTCTAAAAGTGCTTATCACTAAAAACTTAAAAGGCAAAGGTTGTTAAAGGAAGCTAGGGGGAGAAAAAACTTTAACAACAGAACTTTGGTTTTTGAAAACTCAAAGATAAGCTCTAAAAAGAGCTTCTCAATAAGCTGTTACAGAAACTAGGGGTTTGGGCTATGTTTTACCAAAACAGCTATATTAAGCTCAAATTAAGCTTAATGTGAAAAAGGAAAAGTGATCTAGAAAGCTTATGATATGCTTAATCTAAAAATGCAAAGAAATTTAACCTAGAAGTATTTTTAAACAACTAAAATTTAGCATGAACTAAGCAAACTCAGAAAATAAGCAAAGAGAGCACAAATTCTTATTGCTGTTAAAAGCTTAAAAAGCTAAAAAAAAAATAGCTCTGAAAACTTTAAGCGCGATTTATAAATCTACCTTATAAATCTATCTAATTATGCTAGAAAATCTAGACCATTAAGTAAATTAACAATTTAAATACTAAGTTTCTAAGTACTGTTTTGGGTTTTTAACTTTTTGACATGCAAAAAATAAAGTAAGAAAAATAAGCTAGAAAATAATTTAAGGACTTTATTATATTTTAAGCTATAACTAGACTTTTAATGCTAAAAGATTAGGCTATTAAAAATCTACAATCACACGACTAAAGTAAACCTAAGGTAGCAGTCTACTTGTTTGTAGTACTGGTAAGTGTAAATATCAGCAGTATTAACTTGACAGGTCTGCTGATGTATTTGACTTTTAAGATCAAATGAGCTTAGAAAAATAAGGCTAGAAAATGAAAAACTAAAGCAAAGACTAAATTAATATACTGGAATTTGGCAAAGCTAAAATCTAAGCTACCAGTACTAACTTATGGATAGTCCTTGTAGTGAAAGGTTATAGCAGTACTAACTGAGGTTGAGTACTTGCTAGTGTAAATCACGAGTTTACTAAACCAAACACCCCTTTACTACCTTATGACAGGTTTTGAGAAAAGCTTTTAAGAGAAATCTAATGAACAATATGAAACCAGATAAAAAAACTAGCTTAAAACAAAACTTAATTAACAAAACTTAACTACTTACATAAGCATTAATCTAAGATATAAACTTTTTAAACTATATTTATGGGTTTTTAAAGGTTTTTTAAGAAAAATAATATGAAAATCTATGATTTAAACTAAGAAAGTTGAAAACAGATAAACAACTAAGATGATTTAGCTAGATAAACACTAATAAGCAAAGCAAATAAGCAGATCTAAACATAGCAAGCAATGATATCATTATTTAAAGCTAGAATTTAAAGGAAAATGAAAAGAGAAACTTACAAACTCCTCTAGCCTAACAGAGGACAATAAGGCAGCTGCTAAGCTCCCCCCCTCCCCACCCCCCCATGCTTATTAGATAAGCTAGAGTAAAGTCCTTGGGATCTCTTCCAATTTAAGATCCCCTTCCAAAAACTCATATCCAAATAGGTCCATGATAAATGTAAGTTTAAACTGATTTAAGGTTTAAGTAAGATTAATTCTGAATTCAAATAGCTCTATTTCAGCTTATAGACTGAAAGAGCTTAAAATAAGCTTATTAGCTTATTGAGACAACTTAGCTTATTAAGAGAGTTTATGAAAAAGGAACTTTGAGAGATTAAGAAAAACTGAATTTCATTAATAAAAGTTACTGATTACATTACTTGTCAAAGGATGGGGACGGGGAGGGGGGAGAGGATGGGGAGGTGGAATGGGGGGGTGGGGGGGGGGTGGGAACGGGGGGGAGGGGCGATTGGGATAGCTGGGGTGGATTACACCCACATTATAGAATTTGTAGGAAATTACTTTAAAGAAAAATACGAGATTTAAGCTAGACTAAATTATTTAAAAAATAAACTTAGATATATAAAAACTACCCTCCTTTGTGTGTGAGAAAGGCCTTCCTCTTATTAATAGGTCCTGAAACAAAAGCTTCTAGGATCGCTAGCCTGCTCTCCAATCTTTCAATCCTGGCCAATCATTTCTTCAATCATTTGAGCTTCATTTATAGGCCGTTTGATCAAAATGTAGACACCTGAGGATTGCCAAGCGTTTGTCTTCCATTGATGTGAGTTTTGTGCCTATTTGGAGTTGTTTTAGCATAAATAACCCACATGAATTTGTGCTTTCACCTTTGTTGACGTTGGCCTTTGATGGAGAGAGGCTAATAATCATTTGATAAGACTGATTTTGTCCATTCATTTGTGTTTTTAGAGAGCTCATGAATTGCCTAAGCACCCTTTAATTTTAAATAACCCCGTTGATAATTTAACCCTTGGTTAAAATGTTGGGGGACGATGAACAGTAAATGGGTTCTCGCGCCCCATTTTTAGACAAGTTTAAAACTGTTATAGCTTTGCCCTTTTGACTCTTTCAGTCCCTCTCTTTATTTTCCCTTTTTCAAGTTATAAATAACTTTCGGAATTTGCAAGATTGGCCCTTGTGGATTCTTATTGACCATGATTGGCTATACTTTGACTGGATTTGACTGAGGCTTGACTTTTCGGACTTCGGCTTTGATCTCTTCTGATTCTCGTGTCCGTGCTTGCCTGTTTTTGACTGTTTACTTGTGATTTTTGACTTATCCGTTCCTGCACACACAAAACACAAATACAAGCATATTTTTTTGCCATTTTTGGTCTGTTTTGGGTTTAATTGGGTTATTTTAGGTATAAATGGATATGTGTATTCTACACTTATCAATCATTTATGGGGTTTATTGTGTACCAGATGGATGTAAATAGTGCCTTCTTATATGGTACTATTGAAGAGGAGGTTTATGTGTGTCAACCTCCTGGTTTTGAAGATCCACAGTTCCCTGACAAAGTGTATAAGGTAGAAAAGGCTTTATATGGTCTACATTAAGCTCCTAGAGCCTGGTATGAGACCTTGTCTACCTACTTAATTAAAAATAGATTTAGAAGAGGCACTATAGATAAGACTTTTTTCATTAAGAAGGACAAAGGTGATATATTGTTAGTTCATGTGTATGTTGATGATATCATCTTTGGGTCTACAAAGAAGCCTTTATGTGATGAGTTTGAGCAAATGATGCACAAGAAATTCCAGATGAGTTCTATGGGGGAACACACCTTCTTCTTAGGGTCACAAGTACAACAGACGAAGGATGGAATCTTCATTAGCCAAGACAAATATGTGGCTGACATATTGAAGAAGTTTGATTTTGCCACTGTGAAGACAACAAGCACTCCCATAGAATCTAACAAGGCACTGATCAAGGATGAAGAAGCTGATAGTGTGGATGTTCATTTATACAGATCAATGATTGGATCATTGATGTACTTAACAGCTTCTAGGCCAGACATAATGTTTGCTGTTTGTGCTTGTGCAAGGTTCCAAGTTACTCCTAAAATGTCACATCTTCATGCTGTGAAGAGGATCTTTAGATACTTGAAAGGTCAACCTAAATTGGGCCTTTGGTATCCTAGAGATTCACCATTTGACTTGGAAGCTTTTTCTGATAGTGATTATGCTGGAGCTAGCCTTGATAGGAAATCCACAACAGGAGGTTGTTAATTTCTTGGCAAGAGGTTGATTTCATGGCAATGTAAGAAGCAGACTATAGTTGCAAATTCTACTACTAAAGCAGAGTATGTTGCTGCTGCTAATTGCTGTGGACAGGTGCTATGGATTCAAAATCAAATGCTTGATTATGGGTTCAACTTCATGAACACCAAGATTTACATTAATAATGAAAGCACCATTTGTATTGTGAAGAATCCAGTGTTTCACTCTAAAACTAAGCACACAAAGATTAGACACCATTCATCAGAGATTCTTATGAGAGGAGGTTAATTCAGGTGATCAAGATTCACACAGACCACAATGTTGCAGATCTTCTCACAAAGGCTTTTGATGTTACCAAGTTTAACTTTTTGGTTGCAAGTATTGGTATGCTTAATCCTTAGAGCATGGATTAAGGGGAGGTTAGTTGTGTATAGGTACAAAGGCTTATACACATATGATGTTTGAGTTGGTATTGAAAAGTTAATATGATGCCATGTTAGTTAATACTGCTGGGCTTAGTTAATTCTGCCGGGTGAACCTTTGTACTGCTAGTACAAATGTTACTGCTTCTATGCTCAGTTAGTGCTGTTGTATATGTGAATTGGTGCAGCTAATAATACACATAGAAGCTTTGTTTGAGGGAAGGCTATATGGAACTATGTGTATAAGTACAACGGATTATACATCATGGATGCTTAGAATAGAGTGCAAGAGCTGCCAAGTGATGAAAATGGGTTAATTGTGGTAACTAATACTTAAGACTGCTAAGCTTAAAAGTTAATACTGTCAGTTATTATGAGCAATATGCAAGATGTTTTGTATTATGTTTCTTTATGTTTGTAACTAACATTTGGTAGTATTAGAGCTTAAAGGTTATTTGATTAATAATAGATATGCTGATTTAGTGTGAATGTTGGTGACTTTGTTAATACTACTGATGTTTCACATGTTGGTTTTCACCACATAACAAATGGTCATCAATTCACCATGTCTAACAGACAAGAAAGAATTGGCTATTCCAGGGCAAACGGCGACTGGTAAAGAATTCTCAAATCCGTTGATGGCTGGTAGTTTGCCAAAAACTATAAGTGCGAAAGTTAGTACTGCTAGTACAAACTTAGTACTGCTAGCCTAACTTAGTGCTGCTAAAGTTACCGTTACTAAATACTATTCAGGGGTAATTTTTGACAAATTAACGGCTACTTTCCTCTTAAGTTTTCTTTAGTGCCTATATAAGCCTATTAATCAAACAATATCTTTCACAAATACCAATTGCTCATAATTCATCAAACCCTAATCGATTTTCACACCGACAAATTCAATTATTCATGGCTGATCTTGCTTTTGTAAACCAACACAACATGGTCGCGTATTTGGAAAAGAATGATGAGAATGCAGAATTTCATCATATAGTGGACTTCCTCTCTACATGTTCGATCAACTATGCTCTCACTATAAGTCCCATTATCTATGCTTCGTATATTGAACAATTTTAGAATACTGCCACTTCCAAAACAGCCAATTCAGTGAAGCAAATACATGTCATAGTTGATGGAAAGGCAGTAGTAATATCAGAATCATCAGTGAGGAATGATCTTCTCTTTGATGATGAGGATGGTATTACTTGCCTCACAAATGATGATATTTTTGAAAACCTTGCATTGATGGGGTATGAACAACCTTCAATAAAGCTTACTTTTCAAAAAGGTTCATTCTCTCCATAATGGAAATTCCTAATACATACCATCCTTCATTGTATAAGTTCAAAATCAACTAGCTGGAATGAGTTTTCAACTAATTTGGCTTCAGCAATTATATGTTTGGAAAAGGGTCAAAATTTAAATTTTTCTAAATTGATTTTTGATGGTATGCTAAGGAACTTGGATTCAAAGAAGTTTTTAATGTATCTAAGGTTTTTACAACTCTTTTTGAATAACCAGCTTAAAGATTTACCAGGACCTTTTAATGATACTTATGACACACCAAGCCATACAAAAAAGGTTTTCTTAAATATGGCAAGGAAAAGTAAAGGTTTTTCAAGAAAAGTTACTCCACTTTTTGACTCCATGTTGGTGTAAAACCATGCACCTGAGGGTGAAGGTTCAGCAATACCCCCTGAACCCCAACCCACATCCTTTATCTCGCAGCCAAATGTTTCAGAACCTCAAACAACACCACTTCAAACTGAAACACCTCCAATAGTTTCTCATGAACCTCAAACTGAATCTTACATTGAGCAAATACTCCCATCTCCATCTACATATCATAGAAAATACAGAAAGACTCAAAAACATAGGAGAGCCAAAAAGGTCACTGAGTTACCTCAGACTAGTGTGCCTCTAGATCTTAGAGCTGATGAGGCTGTCCATAAAGAGGGGGTGACAGTGTGGAAAAGGCTATCACTACTGATGCTAGCTTACTTGCAGCACAGGACAATGATAACATTGTTAGGACCCAGACCACGACAATGCCTAACGTTGACATTCCTCAGGGAATGGATACAGGTGGCAGTCCTAGGCGCCAAGAAACCATGGGGGTGCTCTTGCTCAGACTAGGTCTGAGAGAGTGCTTGAAAAGCCCAATGAACCACCTCTCCCAGAAGGTCACACATCTGGAAGTGGGGAGGGCAGCATGGAACATACTTTTGAATTGATGGACACTGTACCACCTACACCTCATGATTTACCTCTCACATGAGGTTACACACCTGAAAGTGATCAGGGTAGGCTGAAACTGAAATAATTAATGGCTACGTGTACAAAATTGTCAAAACAGGTGCTTGACTTGGAGAAAGAGAAGGATGCACAAGCTGTGGAGATCCTCAAAATAAAGCAAAGAGTCAAGAAATTAGAAAGAAAGAGGAAGTCAAGCATCTCACACCCAAGAATGAGGATATACAGGCAGGTTGAGTATTCTAATGATTATTTGGATGAGGAGGATGCATCCAAATAGGGGAGGACAAGTAATAAGACGAAGCCAATGTTTAAAGATAGTGATTTTGTAACACCCTGCTCCAATAAAGAGACCAGGAGTCACGTTATGGTGTCATATCAGAACATTTAAACGCAAGCGGAAGACTTTATTAATCAAAATACCAAGTCATAAAATAAAATGACTTCCAACAGTATTAAATTCCAACAAAGTCAAATGAAAGAAATCTTCAAAAGGAAAGGTCTTAAAACACAAATCCCAAATCAAAAAGGGTTCTTCTAAGGGTGGGTCCTCTAAAAGCTCCTACTCTCAACACTCATATCCCAGTTTCCCGCTTAGTACCTGCCACAGGAAAAGAAAACGCGGCTGAGCTAATGCTCAGTGAACAGATATAATAATAATAACAGAAATAAAACAAAGGTTTGAACAAAATGGATCCCGAGAATCTGCTAAACAAATGTCATACGAAATAATAAGCGATGATCAA